>CBVK0104128702.1:0-17198 GCA_900067695.1 Picea abies
ATTTAAGGCCACCCACCTTATCCCCCCATTTACTACCTTATCCCTCCATTCAATACCCTATCCCCTGTCATATGTAAAGTCTTATAATAAATAAATTAAAGTTATTAAGCCTTGAATTATTTATCCAAACCTTAAATGTGTTGATTAATCAATTATTAAACAATTAATAATTAATTAATATTATTAATAAATAATCTCTATTTAACTAATACACACTAGGATGGTTAATTATTTAATTAACTATACTTGATAAACCCTATGCAACTATTTAACTAGGGTTGTTACATCAAAGTCAAATGTGATGATGCAAAAGTTCTTTTAACTAGTTCAACTAGCTTTCTAGAGATAAGAATCATCATTACATACATAGGCAATCCTTTAATAAGGAGTTTTGCTTAGAGTTACCACCTCGACACTTTTTTTTTATTTCCCCCTTTGTATTTTCTTCTTTGATTTCTTAGTCCTTTATTTAGATATGCATTTTTTTAGCATAGGACTTAGGGGTTGGGCCTTTTTAATGAGGTGGCAAAGCTCTAGCTTCATTTTTTTTTTATTTTTTTTTACTTTCATGCTCTTCACCTCTAGCCTTCTTTGGCCTTATTTGACTTAGGCTTACATTGATCTCCAATTTGCTTGACTAGACTGTGTTGTATAATATAAGATAAGTCAAACATAAATGGGGATAATATATTTTTTTTATGAATGAGATGGAAGTGAAAAGGGAAAAGATCGAAATCTTTAGGTATGGTTAGGATATGAAGTACACTAACTCAACTTGATCCCCAAAGTATGACTTGACCCAAGTCATGACAACACTTATCTAAGGACAATTATGTCCCCCCATGGTACAAAAAGACAAAAGAATAAAATATTTATCGTTAAGAAGTGTTATTATATCAAACCCAATGTTTATTACATTCATGACTAGGTAAGAAACCATCACACAATGTCTAAGCAAGAAACCAACACATTATATCATAGCACATCGACTGAAATAAAGATCATGCATGAAGTATAATATATGAGTGAACATAACATATGAGTGTAAGGCATAGAAGTCGATATACCATGGTAGAGTCATCTAAAATAACTCATGAGTGATGTGATTGGATCATCATGTATTTGATGAAAGAACTGAAAGAACAAGTCTCAATCAACAAATATGAGAAGGAGAGCTCATCCAAGTATCAACACCACAATCGTGTCAATCTGACATCATTGGCCCTCAATGCTTATCTCTCAAAATAGATGGCACTGTTATGCAGCAGGAAGTGGAGAACAACTCATTAGAGGGGAAACCCACCCCTAGTGACAATAAGAATAGATCCAAACACATCACTATGTGTCAACTACAAAATCTCATCTACTCCTCAAACTTTGGCGACAATTTTGATCATTTATGTTTTCTTCATTTTTTTCGAAAGAGAAATGTGGGAAGTTGTTTTGGAGGTCACTACTCTATATATGGGCTCTCCATAGAGAGTGAAATTATACCTCATCATGTTCAAAGTTTGGTTCTCTACATTGATCACTTTTCTATTCCTACCCAAATTAAAAATTAAGAAGGAATGTTTGGGATGTGATTTTTTTACTTTGTCCCTCTAAGTCAATATTAAGGGGGGTGTTAATGTATAATATTGACCTACACTTAATACACTGAAGTATGTTATTATTATAGTAAAAATAATATGTTATTATTATAGTAAAAATAATAATACTTAGTTATGACCAAAAGGTCACAACCCTTTATCGTATTGCATTATATATTTGAACCTTGTGTTCACTATATTAATCATCACTAAAGATTGAGTTTATTGAAAATTAGCCTTGGGTCACATATCTATTGTCATGATGTATTATTGTGTGGAGTTGAAATAATTTATATTAGATCCTAAAATGTCACAGACTAAATAAGACTCATATTACAATTAATGGGTTCCTTTTGGGTAGAGCATCTAAATATTGGTGAGTATTGTTAACCCTCAAAAGAGTTTTATTAAGATACATCTCATGCACTAAAATGAGAAACAAGAAGAACTTCTTTAATGCTTTATTTATTGGGTTTAATAGATTGCTTATGGGCATAGAATCTATATATTGGCGAGTACTATCATCTCTCAAAATAGTTTGATTAAGATCCATTTCATGCATTTAAATGAGAAATAACAACTTCTTTAATTCTTTATTTATTGGAACCCAAAAGGAAACAAAAATGATTGTTCCACTAAAGCATGGTCCAACTTTATTTCGACGTTGTCTAAATTTTCTACAAAATGGCTTTTTTCGTCGAAATTTGGTGACATAAATATACATGAAATCACTATTTTTTGTTGTTTAAAATCCATTTCTGAATGCAAAAATGGATTCAACATGCTGAAAAACCTCTGGGGCACTAGTATTATGCAGAAATAATCACTCATATCTGTGGATCTAACCATTTATCATCAGATTTTAGGTAAAAGTCCCCAGAAAATATCGTCAAAAAAGAATCATTCCGTAGAATGTTTAGACTACGACCTTTCTTTCATCCACATAATAATCATTAACATGTCTAATTAAACACATAATCAACATCAAATGATCACATGATTTTGTACACTCTTTTTTCCTATGATTACATTACCTATCGAGAAGACACCTCCCATCATTAGTGATAATGTCAAAACATTGATAATTACATTTGTGAAAAGAAAAAAAATAATTCAAATAATTTCAATTGATGAACAAGATTTTGTACACTTTGTTTTCCTATGATTTCATTCTTTGTCGAGAAGATGCCTCCCACCATAAGTAGCGATAATGTCAGAGAATTGATAATTGCATTTGTGAAAAAGGAAATCTCATTTTAAAATTGCACTTGATAAAATTACTAGTATTGTTACTTATTTCTCAACTATTGGCATTGTACATAACTAGGATTACCATCTCACCTAACCACCGAGCCTTGGGTACATACAACACACAAATATTCCACTTATTTCATTCTATTTGGCTCTACAATTAAAATGTACAGTGCCAAATTAAACAAGATGAAATCCAAAGCAATATATGTGTGTGTTCCCTCTTTCCTAAAACAATATACTTGTATGTTTCTTCTTTCCCAACTGGGTAATTAATCACAAGAAGGAAAAGACATTGCATCATAGCAGGGTCACTAAATATTATGGTCTGAAGTTAGAATCTTATTATGGAAATTATTCATTAATCCTTTAATGTTTTTTTCCATGAGTCATTATGACACTAGATCTCTCGACAAACTCTATCCCTACATATGAAGATTCCTCAAATTTGACATATAATAGGTAGGGATAATTTTAAGGATGAAAATTTATATTAAAATGTAGAAACCTAGGCTAATCTTAGTAGTCCTTAATATGTAAAATGTAAAATGTTTGGCGATAGTTTTGTAAAAATATCCAAATTTATTAGGATTTTATATAGTTTCTATAAAATTTTGGCGATTTTTAAGATAAAATAATATTATTCTGTGGAATTTGGGTGAAACATTTTTAGAAAAATGGAAATTGGTGAATTTGTTTTTAGGAAAAAACATGGAAAATTAACCCATTGGAGAAATTTAGCCCCTAAAATCGCCTATGATAATAGGATCACTTTTAAACTTATTTTACAACTTAGTATGGAAAATGCATATAGAAAACAAAATAATGAATATATCCCCTCATAGAATATGGAACACAATTCATCAAAGTCTTCTAGCCATTTCCAAGAGAGTTCAAGAGCCAAAATAAATGCATTTTGCAATGAATGGATGAATATAAAAATAGGGCTATACAAATAAAGGTTATGAAAGTTTTAACTTTGACTAGATGGTTTCCATCTTCACATCATATATTTAAGTGAAACCTGCCATATTCTTCTTGAGCATGCAAATTTAGTCAAGGAATATAAAGAAACACAAAATAAATAATTTAGAAAAAAATATCACGTGTGCATTCAAAATCATCGTGTTGTTGCATGTGAGTTTTATAAGCAATCGAGATTAGAATTGGAATGGAAATCAATAGCAAGGGATAAGAAGGAGTTAACCAACTACACGATATAATCAATAATTACCCCAAAGAGACGCATTGATTATAGTGTATCCTGGGATATAATGTACTATCCAATCTAAGATATGCACCCAACAATGTTGCATTAACTATAACATATCTTAGAATATGCATTAAACATAATATAACCTAGGACATTGTCTGATATGAAAAACTTTAGATTGAACAGTATATATTCAAAGATACATTACATTTAATGCAACTCTGTTGCAATGCAAAATGTTTTCCTGTTACATAAGCAATGCGGTAGTGACATATTCTTAAGTTGGGATTTTGTTCCACAATTCTATTCTAGTTTAGAAAATGTGGCTATAAGCATAAATCTAGAACCCTAACAATCCAAATATGAGAACCATATGAAGCTAAGAGGGGAACTCATATTTCCTAGTTATGGACACTCAAGACACCTTTTAATCAAGCCCATTCTACTTCAAATCTTCCACCACATGTTTGCACTATTGTTTTCCTGAAACTGTGAATATCATACTGGACGGCGGACGGTGGAGAGAATCATGGATTGAATAGAAGGATTCTCCCCTTTTTTACTTAAAAAAAAATATTGTTTTCCTGAAAATATCCAATAAAATCCTTGTGTTGGAAGGATAAACAAAATACAACAAGAACATATAGTATAATCAAGGCATTAATTCCCTTCCATTTCATCAGCATTGTGATATGCCTATATATTCATATACATCAACAATCACATAGTTACCAGAAAAGAGAAGGCATTTTGTATTCAATGTCACACACATATCATTGAATGTATATACAACCTTGTTTAGAGCAAATCTCAATATATATGTAAATATCCAAACATTACGAGACCCAAGGAGGGAATGATCCACTATATCATTCTCTTTTAAAATGGACAAGAATATGCTCAAAATGCAATCCAATGAAACAAGTAACAAAGACCATAATTGAACTTAGAATCCCTTCAACGTCAAAAGGAGCATGGCACCATGAAGGATCATTTGATGGACATGAACCACAATATGGAGAAATGAAATTGTACCGCTTTGTGCAGACATACATTTGTTTCTAATGCAGGTGTCTAATCTCTATAATACAACAATTAATCATACTAGTAGCATTGCAAGATGTTCCAACATTGTCCTTTACACCACGTCTTACAAAGAATGTTTTAGATCCCATAATTAAGGGAGAACTAGAAGTGTATGTTATTGACACTTCATCTTTCAAATCATGCACATATATCCCATGCAACAAACACATATAAAGTGTATTTAATACAAAAGTTACCACCCACTACAAGTAGTGTTTCTTTAGAACTTTAAATGACGAATCTATATCACTATTGTGTGTTAACCAAATATCACATAACAGTGCAAGAAGATATCCAAATTGTTTGGAATGTGTTATATTAATTTGCATGACCAACCCCATGCACTTCATTGCATCGAGCGCAGTGGGGGGGTGGAATCCCACCTTTTCTGAGAGGTTGCAGAGGGGTGGAGCCCCCAAAAAAAATTGGGCGGTTTTTTGCATCTATTTTTAGCAATTTTCGGCACACAATTTTTTATTTTGGTGGTTTTGTGGTGCAGGGGAGGATTTGTGGCTTAGCCCATGGTTTTATATTCCAGTTAAGGAATTAGGGTTGTATTATAATATGATTCAATATATTAGGGGTTTTGGATGCTATGGGATCCTATATATATTGTATTGTAAACAATGAAGAAAAAAATAGATGATGAATAAGAATTAGAGGTGCATCTCTAAACAAGTTGTTGGTTTCCCCGGTTTGGTTTTCCAAGGTAAATATTTGTGTATATATGTGATTGCAATTATTTTGTTTTATGTTTAAGAATTTGTGTGGGCATTGTATTACTATAAAATGCTTTAAAACTTACACAAATGATATTCTTCGAAGAGTACCAAGCCAACATATCTGTTATATTTTGACATCATAACTCAAATATTTGAGGCTATGAAAGAATCCTCCTTGAAGCACAATTCCTAATATCAAAAAATTAAGTTCCCTTAAAATTGTTTTTCTAGCAACCACCTTTCCCTTAAAATTGCTTTTGAAGATTATACAACATTTCTTTTTATAAATTTTTAACTTTGTCAATGGTTTCTTCACGTGTGGTCGTACAGAATTTGGAAATGGTATCTATGGTTGTACAATATTTCAATGAATGTCCCTTGACCATACACCCCTTAGATTTGTTTTCCGTATATCTAGTTACCAATGCTAAGAAGGATGTGGATTTTGGCAAGAACTTCATCTTTTCAATTGGATTAAGTAATATTAGTCTGAAGATAACATATAAGGGTCGATCTTGGATACCAAGAGATAAAAGGGAGTTTGTACCAAAGGCATTGTCACTCTCACGAATGTTCTCCTCCCAAATATATTCCTCTCTAGTTCTTTGACAAGGAGGGTTCTATCTAGGCAGTGGTCAAGTATCTAAATGTCAAGTTTACAAGATATGTGGGTGCAGAGGTGTTGAAATCCAAGGAGGATTCATTTCCTCATACTTCAAAAGGGAACATGTTCACCATGGAGGAATAGATTGTCATTAGTCTAAGCCAAGACATGGAGAATGTAGCTAGTTTAATGCCTATTGATTTTTCAGTTTCTAGGCCACTATGTCTTGAGGGGGTTAACATTTATTTGGGTACAAATGGGTTCGCTACTCCTTCTAAGAATGTGTGGGTAGATATTGTGGGTGTGGATTTTTTTAATGGAAAACCCTTCCAATTGGAATTCCCTACTTTGGAGCCTCAGGGTGCAACGGGTGAGTCCCCCTCATAGCCTTTGATTAACCATGGTGTTAAGTCTTTTCAAGATCTAGAGGAATTTAATATTTTTTATTGTGGAAAATAAGGAGTATCTTGAGGGGTTCATGCATATGGATACTCAAGGAATCATTTTTTTTTAGATGAATGTCGAATGAGGCAACATTTAACAACTATTGTCTTCTTAACTAAGAAGCCAATGAGATTTATTTGAATTCCCACTGGGTCATGGGGTTGAAGTGTGTTTGCCTCTTTTTCAACTCGAATGTTGCAACTCACCATATATTACAATTTGGACCCTGGAATATTGTTGTAAACCTTGCCTATGATTAGTCCTGGTGGGTGGATTTCAACCCTGATGATTATGGTAAATATCATTATCCCCTATGGTTGGAGTTTCCAACCTTACTTGTTGACTTATTCCCTTTTGTTGATCTCTTCGTTCATCGATTTGGAAAACTACTCATCCCAAATGGCCACTAAAACTTGTTCCCATTGAACCCTCATGTACGTGTCAAGGTGGATTTGAAACAAAAGCTTCACCCCCTTGTTTTTTTTTGTATTATTGATGGCATGTGCTAGCATAATATTTGGTATCTCAATCTACCAAATGCTTACTTTTCATGTCAAGCTCGAGATCATTTGATTCAATATTTCACTCTTCACAATCCCTAGACAAACAAGGTTGCAAGTGAGGGTGGAATTGTCTCCCCCTCCACCTTCTTCCAAGGGTCTAGGGACCATTGTAACTTTCATGCATTTAGGTTTAGTTGTTAGTTTTGGAGGCCTCTCTTTGACCATTGGTGCCAATAAGGGTGGCTCCTCTTTAGGTCTTCCAGGTCCAGGTGTTTTGAGTGGTCTAGTTTTTGGTGGTTCCAATTTTGGAATTTTAGTAGCAAGTGGTTCAAGTTATTGTGGTATTGGTGGTGTCAAATCATGTGGCTCACTTAAGGCCCCCGAAGTCCCAATGGAACAACCTCAAGGAAATGAATCTCATTTAGTGGTGGGATTGCCTCAAGTGCCTTGGAACCCTATGATGTTGGTCATAGATGTGTTTAATATAATTCCTCTAGGACCATTAGCATGGATATATAGTCTATATGGAAGGTCAAGAAAAAAAAGCTAAAGGTGGTTTCATCTCTTGTTTGTGTGGACAAACCAATGGGGGATCTCAATATCAAGCCACAAATGAAGTCCTACAAGGATGTGATGGTTCATTCTCCTAATCATCACATTCCAAGTTTGGATGGATTCGAGATGGACAACTGATGTAGTGGATTAGTCCTTCATATTCCTTTGGAATGAAATTGTCTTCACTATCATGGAATTTTTATGGGATGACATTTCCTAGTCACAAGTCATTTGTGTAATGTGTTTTGTAGTGTCTTTGGTTGGAAGTGGTCTTCTTGTAGGAGGTCAAATCAATTGGTTTTGTTCTTCAAAAATAATGAATTATTGTTGAAATGGTGCTTTTTGGACCTCGAAGAATTATTAAGGGAGCGGTGGTTTCCCTTTTATCCTATTTTTAGAGTATAATGGTTGCTTCTAGGTTTGACCCTATGTATCTTTGTGTTTGGGTCACCCTCTTGGTTCAAGACTCACTGATAGGTCTATGTGTAGTCTAGGCTCCTAATCTCAATTCGATAAACAGTAATCTTTGGGACTAGATAATCCAGATTGGATCATTATATTGTTTTTCATCTATATTGATCTTTTCATAGTGGAAAAAATTGGAGGAATCATCTTGTGGGGCCTTTTTAGTGGCAGGTCCCAGTTTGGAAAATTAGGTTCTGGAACCTTCTGGGGCCATTTTGAGGCATCAAACGAAATTTTTTGGGGTTGAAAATTTCTCATCACAACTCGGACCTCGTGAATCTATTCTACACATCAAGACCTTTATAATGGTGAAAACTTCATGTCAATCAAAGCTTGTATGCAAAATTTATGCCTCATGCAAGTTGACCTACCGTGTTGACCACCATGGTATGAGAGACAAAATACAGTAATTGCCTAACTCTCCATTGCCAAATATTGGGCTATATGATTTTCTTTTCTTAAGAGAGAATTGGTCTGATGATGATTCAATGAGAGTGAATAAATCCATGGAGGGGTGTACTAAAGAACAAAAACATCAGTTGGAGGATTTTCTATAGGAATACAAAGGAGAGTTCAAGGAGCCTAGAGGGATACCACACAAGAGGGATGTGGAGCACAAAATACAGTAATTGCCTAACTCTCCATTGCCAAATATTGGGCTATATGATTTTCTTTTCTTAAGAGAGAATTGGTCTGATGATGATTCAATGAGAGTGAATAAATCCATGGAGGGGTGTACTAAAGAACAAAAACATCAGTTGGAGGATTTTCTATAGGAATACAAAGGAGAGTTCAAGGAGCCTAGAGGGATACCACACAAGAGGGATGTGGAGCACAAAATACAGTAATTGCCTAACTCTCCATTGCCAAATATTGGGCTATATAGAACGTATGTTCTAGAAGCTAATGAAGTGAAGAATTAGTTGCAACAGTTCTTGGAGAAGGGTGCGATTTGACCAAGTACCTCACCTTGTGGGTCACCCATAATAATTATACCCAAGAAGGATGGAACTGGGATAATGTGTATCGATTAAAGGGCATTGAACAAGATTACATTGAAGAATCAATATCCTTTTCCAATGATTGTTGATCTATTGGACCAATTGAAGCATGTTGTGTACTTCATTAAGCTATATTTAAAATTAGGATATTACTAGGTATGAGTCAAAGAATAATATACCTAGAAGATTTCCTTCAAGATAACGCAAGGTTTGTATGAATGGTTGGTTATGCCATTTGGTTTATGCAATGCATTAGCTACATTTATGAGACTAATGAATTATGTTTTACACCCTTATCTATATTTATTTGTTATTGTCTATTTGGATGATATATTGGTTTATAACAATACCTAGGAGGAGCACATCTTAGATCTTATGCAGGTGTTAGAGACTCTAAAGAAGAACCAACTACTGGCCAATATTGAGAAATGAAATTTTTCTCAGCAAAATTTGGTGTATTTAGGGTATGTGATCAATGGAGGGGAGCGCAAGATAGATCTCAAAAATATGGAGGTCATCATGAAATGGCCAGTTCGAACAAATTTCATTGAAGTTAGGAGTTTTGTTGGAGTGACAGAATAATTGTGGAAGTTCATATCTTCATTTTCAACTGACCTCACATCTTCGAGGTTCGTGAGGACCTGATGATGGCTATTGATCTATTTCTTAAAGTACATCTCCCCTACCCCCACTCTTTAGGGTATATTCCCTTCCCTTCCCACACTTTAGGGTCTATACCACAACCCCTATATTAACTTTCCCTATTAGACTTATATATAGTTGCACCACTCCATGCCATAACAACCAATGGTAAGAGTTTCCAGTGGGGGAAGAATCAACATAAGGTATTTGATGAGATGAAAAGAAAGATCAGTCAAGCACCAAGGCTCGCACTACCAAACTTGCATAATCCCTTCGAAGTGGAGATAGATGCAAGTGGGTATTCCATGGGAGTGGTTTTGATGCAAGGAGGAAGGTCAATATGTTATCATTTTGGAATATTTCATGGGGTGGTTCTCAACTACCCTACCTATGACAAGGAGCTCTATGTCATGGTACAAGCTGTCAAAAAGTGAAATAACTATCTAATGGGAAAGGAGACCATCATTGACACATGTCACCAACCACCATAGTATTTGCAGGCCCAGAGTAAGCTACAACAAACCAGGCATTACAAGTGGATGGGGTTTTACAACAATTTCATTTGGTCATAAAGTATAGCAAGGGTATCACAAATAAGTTGGCAAACATGCTTTCACGACCACCCACATCCAAGATTATAGCTTTGGGAACTCTAATGCACATGGATCCTTTTACCCATGATGCATAATGCACATGGATCCTTTTACCCATGATGCATACAAAGAGGAATACATAGAATATGAGGAATTCAAGGAGGTTTTTCAACATTGATAGTGCCAAATTCATGTAGAAGAAGGTGATGGTAAGGATGAATATCATTTCCAGAATGGTTTACTCTACTAGATCGACAAGATCGGTGTTCCTAAAGTTGAATGATTGCAGCTTATTAGAGAGGCTCACACCTCCAAGGTTGCAACACATTTTGGTGTTGGGAATAAAGTTGCCAACTTAGATATATATGTGTATTGGTCCAAAATGCAAGAAGATGTAGCACGATATATTAGAGGATGTATACTTTTTTGTACCAACAAACCCAACAACAAAAATCAAGGTCTATACCATTTCTTACCTATACGCACTTGACCTTGGGAAAGTATTTCCATGGATTTTGTGGGAGGTTTACCAACAACCATGAAGGGACATGACTATATATCTGTGGTATTTGATAGGTTTAGGAAAATGTGCATTCTCATGCCTTGTAAAAATACCATCAATGGATAAGAAGCAACAAACAAGTTCTTTGAAAAGGTCTAGGTGCACTTTGGGATACCAAGGAGCATCATCTCAAATAGGGATATCATATTTCTCAAATCATTTTGGACTAAATTGTGGGAGAATATGGAAACTAAGTTGAATAGGTCTACAACATTCCATCCATAGACAGGTGGATAGACAAAATTAGTCAAAGGAACTTTGGTGCATCTTTTTAGGGGTTACAATCATAAGAAACCAAAGACCTGGGATGAAAATTTGATGTATATAGAACACTCTTATAATAGATCAATCCACACTTCTATTGGTAAGTCACCTTTTGAAACTTTGTTTGGGTATTTCCCACCTTCACCCTTAGATGTTGTATATGGACTATAAGGAGGAGTGAGGGAGTGCCTCATAGGATATGCATTAAAAGAGGAAAATTTTGTTGCGAAGATTAGGAAGATCCATTTGCAAGTATAAGAGACACTGAAGAAGTCACGGGAAAAGGACAAGGCTAGGCATGTCTAGCACAGAACAAAGAGAACATTTATAGTGGGAGACAGAGTATGGTTATATTTGAATAAGGAAACACTATAGGGTCCTGGTAAGAAGATCAAGGCTATGTGGTATGGTCCTTTTGAAGTATTGGAAAAGGTGGGATATAACGCCTACAAACTCAGTCTACCCCCATACATGTGCATTTACTCAGTAGTGAATGTGAAGAATCTCAAACTCTATGAGCCCTCCATGTTGGATCAGGAGGAGCAGGTCCTATGTTCCATTGATTATTTAGCACTAGACGCTCAGGAAGAGTTGGCAAAGGACAAAATTTTGCAGAAGTGGTCTAGAACTACAAGACAGGTGTAGCATGACCTTTGGCAGATTGAGTTGAAAGGAAAAACTTCCAGGGAAAGCAAGCTGGTACTCCAGGGAGAAGGTAGAGAAAAAATTTCCTCACCTCATTCTGTAAATATTTTGGGGACCAAAAGCCTCCCTAAATAGGGAGGTATGATCTGGATTAAATCATTATATTACTTTTCATCTATCTTGATGCTTTTAGAGTGGAAAAAATTAGAGGAATTATCTTGCAGGGCCATTTTAGTGGCATGTCCCAATTTTGAAAATTAGGGTCTAGAACCTTCGAGATCCATTTTGAGGCATTTTTCTGGGTTTTGGAACTTATGCACACCCCCTTGATGGTTTTCTACACTCTGATAACTTTCCAACGATGCATATCGTGCTTTAATCAGAGTCTATATGAAAATGTTATGCCTCTCGCAATTTGACATATCAAGTTGACCACCATGGTACGAGAGGATGCGACATAATCCCATATTACTCATGCATATGGGGCTATCCACATCTGTATTTTCAATAATATTATAGAAGGTCCAAAACCCTATCACAATTGAGGGTTGAGGAAGTCAAAAAACTACCCCTAGATGGTTATCGGGCTATGTTAAATATCGGGCCACTAGGAGGAGAAAGGGGCCCATTCTTTTGCATTGTATATTGTTCCATAACTTAGCAGAACATCTAAGAGTGGTATTTTGTGAGAATGACAGAGGAGGAGAGATTATGTAGCAGCCATACAAGCCATAGTTCAAAGAAAACTCCTCAAAGAGTGCTTATTTCTTTGTACTTGCATAATTTCTATACCAGAGAAAAGAGAGCAAAGAAGCCTCACCTTCTAACTAGGTTTTATTATGTATTGGGTTTCCTAGGTCATATCTTGTGTTTATTTTTGGATGGTATGAATGTGTTTTACTATTCTCTATTTTTTCATTTTATCTATTTCATGCATAAGAAAAAAATAAGTAATCAGATATTTTGGAGATCTAATGGAAAAATAACCTTAATGGTAAACATTTCAGTATTTTATTATATTTTTTTGTGATGAACCGATCCACTGGAATATCCATGGCAATTTACAAATCATATTGGTATCAGAGAAGGTTTTTCTTTTGGGTATTTATGGGAAGTTGCAGGATCCAGGAATGGGTTTAAAGATAAGTTGCAGGATCTAGGAATGGGTTTACAGATAAGTTGCAGAAACCCTAGCCATGGTGGACAAGTATGTTCATAATAACCCTCGAGATATAGAAAAAGAGATATTTGAGAGGTTGGAAGCACAAGTTGTCGACATTAGTCGCAATATGAACTTCCTCGTGGCGGCTCTAGAAAGAAAGATCAAACCATCCAGAGATGATGGAGTATCTAACTCAAAGAACATATCGGATGGGAAATCAGAAGATCGGGAAGAATAAAAAAAGGAGTCGTGAAAATAATTTAAGAAAGAGAAGTCGAGTTCGAGTTCCATGAACCCTTCACAGTCCCTATTGAATATGAAATCAAAATTTTACATAAATCTATACCAAGATGAGATTGATGCATTACTACAGAATCATTGGTTGCAAGAACTAAAATTTTATTTTATCATTCACCATACATATGAAGAGAAGAAGATTCCATTTGCTAGATTGAAGTTAGAGGGAGATGCTTTAACCTGGTGGGAAATCCATATGAAAACACTTAGACTGGAGGGTGATCCATTAGTAACTAGGTGGGAGGACATCAAAACCCTCATCATCAAATCCCAATTCTACCCTATCGGGTTTGTAGAGGACCAATGGATCTGGTGGCACTACTTGATGAAGAGACAGGGGAAGAGTGTATAGGATTATACCACTAAGTTCAAAAAGATGGTCATCATGTTTGGTACCTCTCTCAAGAACCCAGATGTACTCCTCAAGTATCTGGGGGGGTTACATAGTTATCTATGAAAGTAGCTAATGCTCTTCAATACAAGGACAGTGGATGAGCTGTGTGTACAAAAACAATACATGGAAAACATAGGCCAATAGAAGGGGTATCCAAGCGGTTCGAAGCAAAAAGATCATCAGGAAGCTTCAAATGAGGGGAAGAGAAGTGGAAAGGGGGGGAATATAATAATACAACATCCATCGCACAACATATTAAATATCCTAACAACCATTGCAATCATTACAACATTGATGTCCAAATCGAGGAAAAATGTTGGAAACTACATCTAGAGTTGAACCCAAAGAATCACAAGAAGGATGGAAATAAAAAGAACTGTATAGCCATATATTCAAGCAATCAGGTTGAAAGTAGTTCAGATGTGGAAAAAAAAAATTATTCACATCCATGTAGAAGGAGGTGAATCTAAGTACCCTTCATCACCAGGAAGAGAAGGATATTACCAATCTCTTCCACATCAAGATTCAATTCAAAAAGACCAAGATAGATGTTATGTTCAACTTTGGTTCATAGGCTAATCTCATAGAAACAAATATGGTCAGCAATATTGGATTGGAGGTCCATAATCATCCTAGCCTCTATCCATTGGGTTGGGTAAACAAGGATGCAGAGATAAAGGTAGTGAAACAGTGTAAGATTAAATTTGTTGTAAGTGTTGATTAATTATTGATGAAGTGGAATTGGATGTAGTACCCCTTGATGTATGTGTAGTAGTGTTTGGAATCCCCTACAAGTATATGAGGGATGCAATATTCATGTAGAGAGCCAACCAATATCGATTGATCAAGGATGGGAATTCCTACATCATCAACGCGCATAAAGGAAAGACAAATATATTACTGGTAAGTGCCAACCAAGCCAAGAAGTTGATTAGTTCTAGTAAGAAATATGTTTTGATTTTCTTAAGAGAGAATCAGTCTAATGATGAGTCAATGAGAGTGAAGGAATCCATGGAGGGGTGTACTAAAGAGTAGAAAAATCAATTGGAGGAGTTGTTATAGGCATATAGAGGAGTGTTCCAAGAACCTAAATGGATACCACCTAAGAGGGAAGTGGATAATCCAATTATTTCCAGACTCTCCCTTGTCGGATATTGGGTTGTATAGACAGTCTGTTCTGGAAGAAAAATAAGTAAAGAAATAGTTGTAGTACTTTTCAGAGTAGGGTGTGATTCAACCAAGTACCTCACCTTGTGGATCACCCATCATAATTATTCCCAAGACGGATGGAACTTGGAGAATGTGTATCGATTACAAGGCATTGAACAAGATTACACTAAAGAATCAATACCCCCTTCCAAGGATCAATGATCTGTTGGACCATCTGCAACATGCCAAGTAATTCACTAAGTTGGATTTGAAATTAGGATATCACCATGTACAATTCAAAGAAGAAGATACCTGGAAGACTTCCTTTAATACAAGGAAAGGTTTGTATGAGTGGTTGGTTATGCCATTCAGTTTATGCAATGCACCAGCTACATTTATGAGACTAAGGAATGATGTTTTATGCCCTTATCTAGATTCATTTGTTATTGTCTATTTGGATGATATATTGGTTTATAGCGCTACATGGGAGGATCACATATCACATCTTATGAAGGTGTTAGAGACTCTAAAAAATCACCAATTGCTAGCCAATCTCAAAAAATGTGATTTTTCTTAGTAGTCTTTGGTATATTTGGGGTATGTGATCAATGGAGGGGAGCTCAAGATAGATCCCAGAAATATGGAGGCAATCAGGAAATGGCCAGTTCCTACAAATTCCATTGAATTTAGGAGTTGTGTTGGAGTAGCACAATATGTGTGGAATTTCATAGTTTCATTTTCAGTGGTAGTTGCACCACTCCATGCCATAACATCCATTGGTAAGAGTTTATAGTGGGGGAAGAATTAGAAAAAGGCCTTTGATGAGATGAAAATAAAGATCAGTCAAGAACTAGTGCTCGCATTACCAACTTGCAAAATCCATTCGAAGTGGAGATAGATGCAAGTGGGTATGACACAAGAGCAGTACTAATGTGGTTCTCAACTACCCTACCTACGACAAGGAGCTCTATGCCTTGGTAGAAGATATCAAAAAGTGGAATCATTATCTGATGGGTAGAGAGACCATCATCCACACAAATCACCAACCACTACAGTATTTGCAGGCCCAGAGTAAGCTACAACAAACCAGGAATTATAAGTGGATGGGATTTTTACAGCAATTTCATTTGGTCATAAAGTATAATAAGGGTAGCAAAAATAAGTTGGAATACATGCTTTCATGGCCACCCACATCCAATATTATAGCTTTGGTAACTTTTATGCACATGGATCATTTTACCCAGGATGCATACAAAGAGGCATACACAAAAGATGAGGACTTCAAGGATGTGTTTCAGTAGCTACAGGGCCAAATTCATATAGAAGAAGGTGACGAAATGGATGACTATCATTTCCATAATGGTTTACTTTATAAGCTTGACAAGCTCTGTGTTCCTAAAGGTGAAAATTTTTATCTTATCAGAGAGGCTCACACCTCCAAGGTTGCATGACATTTTGGTGTTAGGAAGAAAATTCCCAACTTACAAAGGTATGTGTATTGGCCTAGAATTCAAGAAGATATAGCAAGATATATTAGAGGATGTATACTTTTTTGTACTAGCAAGCCCAGCAACAGGAAGCAAGGTTTATTCCATCCTTTACCTTTACCACTCAACCTTTGGAAAACATTTCCATGGATTTTATGGGAGGTTTACCAACCACATGGAAGGGACATGAGTATTTATTTGTGGTAGTTGACAAGTTCAACAAAATGTTCATTCTCATGCCTTGTAAAAATACCATCAAGGGACATGAAGCAACAAACTTGTTCTTTGAACAAGTTTGGGTGCACCTTTGGATACCAAGGAGCATCATCCCAGATAAGGATACCATATTTCTCAGTGCATTTTGGACTACATTGTGGGATAAGATGGACACTAAGTTGAAGAGGTCTACAAAATTCCATCAACAGATAGATGGGTAGATAGAAGTAGTCAATGAAACTTTGGTGTAGCTTTTGAGGGGCTATAATCAAAAGCATCTAAAGACTTGGGATGAAAAATTGATCTATATACAACACTCTTATAACAAAGAAGTCCACACTTCTACTGGTAAGT
>CBVK0104128818.1:0-11614 GCA_900067695.1 Picea abies
TATATATATATATATATATATATATATATATATACACTATACACTATACATTAATACTTCATATAAACACCACTATAGGTATTCCTACACAGTGTCAAGCCATAATCTAACATGACTATACAATCCACTTAAAAAAACTTTTACTTATATGTATAAAAGTAAAACATATTCACAATCACATAACATCCATAGTATAACATCAATAATAAAAGTGCATTGTTGAGATACATATCTGAATACTGATGCGGGGAGAACAAATGGAACAACCATGTTCCACCCAAATGTAGAAATATAATAGCCATGATCACTTTTCCTGATCACCCCCTAGCCTGACCATGACTCCATAAGGGAGAAATGAGTCATACCCCTTAGCTACTGTGACATTCAACAGATCAGAAAATGCTTTGCCTCACACCGAATGTGCTCATAACAACAAAATAGATTTTTCATTCCAAACATACTAAGAAATGCCATGCCTCCCACATATGTTGTATTTATCTTGTTCCTAGGTCTTTCCATTCCTTTCGCTCCTTGGGGAAATTCAAATATTCACAAATCAATTATTTTTAGTGGTTGCTAGTGAAAAAACTCAATTTCTGCCACTTGTAAAAATCAGCTATGAGTTAACTCAAACCTATTCCTCACTCATGGAGTCATAGTCAACTATTTTTTACCTGGTTGTTCCATTTGTCTTCCAACATTTAATTTATTAAAAATTTTGTCCCATACATGTGTCCAGCAAAATAGGACAATTGGGAAATTCAAATATTTTCCCAAGAGTCATAAAATAATAAATACATAATCCAATATTCTAAATTCATATTTTCCATAAATGGAAGTTTATTTCTAAATTCAACTTGGAATTTAATTTTTGATACTTTGAGGATATCACATCCTCTCCCCCTTAAGCACAACGTTGTCCTAAGTGTTTAATCATCTCCCAAAATAGGTTTCGATAAGATTTATGCATATCTTCTTCTAATTCCCAAGTGGCCTCCTCAGGACTAAAGTGATTTCATTACACTTTTACCTGGGTGATGGCTCTGCTCCAAAGTATTCTTTATTTACTGTCTAGAATGCACAGAGGTTCTACTTGCAAATCACCTTCGAGTTCCACCTGCACCATGTTCGAATCAATCATGTGAGTAGGATCATGAATATATCTTTTCAATAACGAGACATGAAAAACATTGTGAATTTTTAAATTTGCATGAAATGTCAGTTGATATGTCATTAGTCTGATTCAAGTTAAAATCTCGAAGGGGCCACAAAATCTTGGCACTAACTTTGAATAATTTCATATCTTTAGAGAGCCTCTTCTTGTTTTGACTTTTAGATATACATGTTCTCCAATTTTGAATTCTTAATATCTTCTCTTTAGATCTATATAGATTTTCTGTAGGTCTTGTGCCTCTTTTAAGTTTTGTTGTACCATTTTTACCATTCTCTCCATTTCTTCAAGAATTTCCGGTCGCACCATGTTTTTTTCAACTGGATTATCCCAACTGATCGAGGTTGTGCATTTCCTTCCATATAATACTTCAAAGGGACTCATCTTAGTTGATGTCTGATAACCCTTATTGTAATTGAAGTCAACTAAGTGCATATACTCTTTCCACTTAGTTAGTTTTGTTCTTACGTACATTTGCAAAATTTCTTCGATAACTTGATTTGCTCGTTCATTCTTCCCATCCATTTGCAGATGGTAACTTGTGCTGAAATTCAAATTAGTACCCAAACCTGCAAAAAATTCTTTCCAAAAATTGGATGTAAATTTGACATCTCTATCTGAAATCACCATTTTAGGAATTCCATGGAACCTAAAATTTTATTTCATAAAACATTTAGCGATATTAATCTCTTTGTAAGTAGTTTTCACAAGTATTAAATGTGCAGATTTACTTAGTTTATCAATCACTACCATAATTGATTCATTTTGTCTTCAATTCTTCGGAAAACCTGTGACAAAATCCAACGAAATAATTTCCCATTTTCATTCGAGTATAGGTAGAGGTTGCACCATACCTACCAGATGTTTATGCTCAATTTTCACTTGTTGAGAATATAAACATTTAGAAAAATATTCAGCTATTTCATTTTTCATGTTAGGCTAGTAAAATAGTTTCCTTAAGGCTTTTATCATTTTCTGGTATCCTAGATAACCAAAAAATGGATTTTTGTGCATCTCATCAAGAATTGTCATCTTTAACTTAGTAGAGTTAGGTACATATAACCTGTCTTTGAACCTTAACAACACATTTTTGTTTATACTCAAATGTGTTTTGTTTAGATTTTTTGCATTTTATTGCAATTTTCATACTCTTTTGATGTAATTTTCATCATTACCGCTTGCATATTTTATTCTTTGTTCGATATCATTTTCTACCTTTCTAATAATTTTTTCATAAATCCCAGTAGTCCTCTGAATTAGTGCATCTGCAACTTTGTTTTCTTTACCCTTTATGTGTCGTACTTCAAAATTGAATTCACTTAAAAAGGACAACCATCTCGCTTATATTTCATTGAGATCAGGTTGATTAAACAAACGTTTTACACCACTATTGTCGGTTAGTAACATACATTTTCTTCCCATCAAATAATTTCGCCACATTTTTAATGCATGAATCACAACTACTAATTTAGAATCGCGAGTCACATAATTTTTTCATGTTCTTTCAATTTACAAGATTCCTAACAAATGGCATGTCCATCTTGTGTTAGCACACCTCCTAGTCCCTCTTTACTCACCTCTATGAAAACTATAAATTCTTTATCTTGATCTACTACTTTTAGGATAGAACTATAGTCTTTTTAGTTTATCAAAACTATCTTGACATTTTTACGACCAATTAAAATAAACCTTTTTTTTTGTAGTGATAATCGGATACACAATTCTTGGGATAGAACTATAGCCTTTTTAGTTTATCAAAACTATCTTGACATTTTTACGACCAATTAAAATAAACCCTTTTTTTTGTAGTGATAATCGGATACACAATTCTTGAAAATCCTTCGATAAACCTCCGGTAATAAATGGTAATCCCCATAAATTAACTTATGTCCGCTACATCCTTAGGAATATGTCATTCCATAATGGATTTAATTTTTTCCGGGTCCATTGTAATACCATATTTTGATATTACATGCCCTAAATATTGTATCTTTCTTTGGTAGAAATCACACTTATCAATTTAGGATATAACTTGTGTTCTCTTAAATTATACAGTACTACTTTTAGATGATATTCATCTTCTTCTTTAGTTTCTGAGTAAACTAAAATATCATCAATAAAAACCAACACAAATTTATCGAGATATTGGCTGAATATACAATTCATCAGGCACATAAAGATTGTTTGTGCATTAGTAATTCCAAACTGGATCACTGCAAATTCATAGTGTCCATAACGTGTTCCAAATTTTGTTTTTTTTTACATATTCGTCCGTTATCCTGACTTGGTGATAACTAGACCTCAAATCTAGTTTAGAGAATGTTTTTTCTCCTCCAACTTGGTCAAAGAGATCGTTAATTCTAGGTAAAGGATATTTATTATTAATAATCATGTTATTCATTTGACAATAATCAATACAAAGTCTTAAAGTTCCATATTTATTTTTAACACACAAAACTGGTGCTCCCCAGGGTGAAACACTTGGTTTGATATATTCTTTATCTAACAGTTCTTGTAACTGAATTTTAGTTCTATTAATTTGGGTATACTCATTATACAAGGTGCCTTGAACACTAGGGTAGATCCAGGTAGCAGATCGATAGATAAATCTATTTCTCTCCTTGGACGTAGTTCTAGTATTTCCTCTACGAATACATCCCTAAACCCATGTAGGACTGCAAAGTCTTCTAAATTTGGTTTTTTCTCTTCACCTACGATACTAGTTACTTGAACAATATATATTTGGAAACATTTATTAATACATTTCTTAAATTTCATTACTGATATTTTCCTAACAGAAAATGGTTTTTTGATTCCTTGTACTATTCTAACTGTATTATTTTCATCTTTATACACAAATGACTTTTCGTAAAAATTTAATACCACTTTATGTTTTTCTACCCAATCCATTTTGATAATGATGTCATATGAACCCAAAGGTAATACATTCAAATTTAACTTTGTACTCTGACCATTTATACTGAGTTCACAATTATAAATGAAATATGTTACCTTTCTTTTGGTCCACGGTGCTAGTTGTACTAACCAAGATTTAGCATGTTTTTACCTTCTTTAACTTGTTCGATTCTACTAAAGATGGAGTAATATAACTTAGACTAGCTCATGGGTCAATTAGTATAGAAACATTGTTGAAATCAATTTTACCTTCAACTTCCATAATAGTGGATTGATGATATGCATGTCTTCCATCTAGAGCTGCATTGATCTTATGCACGCTTATCCCAATGTATCCAATTGTTGAAGCCTCTTGAAAATTATGGACTGAAGTTCTTGTTGATGGGTTTAATCATGGAAAATTTCTCCATAGGTGGGATTCTCTAGACTCCCAACACTTCAATGGTTCTCTCGGGTTGTCCCCTACCTTCTTGAGTCCCAAATTAACTAGTTTATTTCCCCCTTGAGTATTCTATGTATTAGTGCGATAGTCCTTCCTTTGAAATCCCTTTTCCATGTTACGAAAAGGGGCTCGCTGGAAACCTTTCTTATTATGAATCATTTTATCCTTTTTCGTATATTTCCATGCCTTGGGAAATTTTAGATCTCTGTTTGTAAAGAACTGTCCACTTTTTATTTTTCATGACTAGAGTTCTTAGAAGAATTTTTGCTAACCTCTTCTTGTCTTTCATTGTTTTTTGGACTCTTCTTTGTTACTATACTGCATAGTATCATTTCATTTATTTCTAGTTGGTGTTCCTGTAATTTCTTCAATATTTCATTATCTTCTTTAAATACTTGTAATTCCACGATAAGGTTCTTGAACATTTCCAAAACTTGGGTGGCTGAGCTTCCTTCACTTTTATGTTCTGGGTCTCTTGAAAGTTCTTGATTTTGATCCCCCTCAGGTCTATTTCCTTCTTCATTCTGTGCTGACATTTTCACAATAGACATTTTTTTTGTTTGTAACAATAACTATGTTTGTTAGATTTTTCCTTCAAATAAAAAATATGGTTTTGGTGTTTCCCTGAGGTCCAAGAGATGTAACCTACAACTATCATACCATATGCAATGTACCCCAAATTTCAATAAAAAAAAAAAAAAATGAATAGGAAATTGAGAACTATAAATCTCCAAAAATTGTTTGTGACACATGAAAATAATCCCTTATAAATCTAAGTCATTGCCTATGAGCATAAAAAATTTGCTTTGTTGGACTAACCATCCTAAACGTTTGTAGGATTTTTAATTTCCAACGAAATATTATTGTTATTATCCATTAAATTAATTCATAGCATTCTCATTATATTGACTCCTAATATAATTTACCCTCATACTATACTTAAAGTCAAACATATGATCGCATTGTTGAATTGGTAATTAGGATTATTGGTGTCCATAACATAAAGTCCATGCATAACATATTAAGGTTATATCATAACCATGCTACCCATACTATTGAATATCACAAACTATGATATGAATATGTTAGATTTACTATGTTAAGAATTCATGTAAGAAACTATAACAAGAAGGTTATGACCTTAGCAAACTAGGAGACATAACTGTTATAGTCCAAAGTCCACACACTAGGGTAAATAACCTACCCATACCAAACACTGTCCATCGTATTGGGTTCCATGATTAACATCCTTCCCATAGTATAAGGATCTATATTTAATGCGACATATGATATACACACTATGCATGAAGTTAAAACCTAGCATGCATGCTAACACTATCCACTCGACACCTGGTTAAAGTTATCCAACCCAACATCTAAGTGGTTCGATAATGGATGAGGTGAATTATAGGTCAGGTCTAAACCTAGGTTGTTATATACTATGGAATTTACATTAGGGAAGGTCCATTAAAGCTAAACTAACCTACAAAGTAATCTATAGGCCTGACACTACAGAGGACCGCTCACTGTGGGATCGACACTTTAGAAAAATTTAAATGATAAGGAGTGGGGTGGCGTACCAGTTGCTCTTCCCCACTACAGAGGGGCTCAAGGTGACATTACACCTCTTGTAATTGTCCCTTGAGTCTCCATTTTTCTTTTCCATTTCCTTTGTTACTCTCTGCGACCGGTGATAGCATTCAGCTCTGGTGATAGTATTCGACTCTAGAGAGTTGTAACAAAGGAACTCTAAAATGTCTATATACAGGTACGGTAAGTACATTGTTATCTCTATAATACATTTTATACATTTTTTCTGGAGTTATGAGTTTCCTTTGCAATTGTGCTCTATACAAACCATTCTTCTTGTAAAAAATGTTCTTTGTACAATATCTTTTCTGCAAGGGCTCTTTGTGTGGTGAAAATATTTTTGAGAAAACTTTTTTATAATGGGTACATATTTCATTTGTTGTATAACGAATTCTCTATTTGTACAATGTATGCTCTCTATGGAATATCTTCTATGTCTATGCAATGTATGTTCTCTATGGGTGTTGAGTCACATTTATCGTACTCTATTTTCTTTGTTATTGAGGTAGAAACCACATGATGTTTCTCCTTTGTTTGCACTCGTCTTGGGATCCACAATGATAATTATTTTTCCTGCATGTTAAGTAAATCCCTTTAAATTTTAACACTCGGGTTTGGTGGTTGTTATTGTGTTTTATTCTCTATTCGTTATCTGTATTTAAGCCTGTATCTACGGGTTCCTTCCCGCTCAAACCATGATCATTCTAGTTATAAGATAAACTCGCTGCAATTTTCTCATGCAGGTTTTAAGCTTGTACAGAATTGTTATAACCGCAGCCTTTGTATGGAGGGTGATGTGAAAGGAAAAAACCGTCGGTTTTGGACCTATACAGACAGAGACTTGATGATAGTCATTGTCATAAGGTTATGATATTAAATCGTACATTGTAACAGTCATTTGTAGCCTTCACAACATCATACACTTAGTGGATATGTTTCAGACTTCGATTAATTAACTCTGTAATATAATTTTGTAATTTTTCTTTGTATTTTATATGACAAGGTTAAAACCCTTATTCGTCGAAAACAATGGAAACACTTCTTGTATGAAGTCAGTGGTTAAATAATATCCTTGACGATAAGGAAAAAATGCTCTTTCTCTGTTAAAACACCCACAACCTTTTCAACCACGCCCCCTTTTCAACCACGCGCTTTTAAATTTAGATCAATTGTTATAGTTCAATCTGTCTACAGTTTTGAGAAAAATCACCTTCGACAAATCTACTTAGAAAAACAAGGTGTTCTTGTTTGATTATAACCAAGGATTGCATTCGATTTTAACAAAATAATTAGGTCCTCACTGGAATATTCATACACCCAGAATCCCTCTGTTGATCCTCTGTCGTGCTTCACGATTTAAATTTATCATTATGTTTATTTCCCATATATAATTTATTCGAGATTGTATTTTAGTGCGTTTCTTCCACTATGTTTATTCCATATTGCATTTATTATGTTTATTCCAGATTGAATCCCGTATGTGTAAAAAGGTAACTCTATTTTTTATTTTTTTAATATGTTATTTTCTCTAAAGTATTCTTTGGTCCTATCTATGTTCTTTGTATTTTCTTCTAATTAATACTTGTTTTTTTTAATGAAACCCTTCCCTTGGTTACAGTTTGAACTTATATATATATTTTCTATGTAATTTATAACCTTTAGGATATCAAAGCTACATAACTTCATTAGAAGTTTGTTTATGTTTTTATTACTTGCGCAAGTAATTAATTTCACATGTATATAGAATAATGATTGGTCCCTTTGTATTGCGAGGGAACCCATCAGATGGATTATGCACCCACTTCCCTTCCTGGGTCATGGATCGACTACTTCGCAATGCAACATTGACCCTCTAATATTCAATCAAGATCTGAGATAAGTATGATTTGACTCTTTTATTTATCTTATTATTTATTTTTTGTACAATAGTAAGTTACTAATACTATTGCATTACTCCTTTACAGGTTAGGAGAAAATATAATGCACTTGGTGAAGAAAATTGTCTTGTCCAAAAAAGGTATTCGAGTTCCATATTTCTTCCGCCAGTCCATGCACACTCGCAGACAGTTTCATGTATTCTTTTGAATATTTGTTTATACCAACTTTGTATTTCTTGGGTCTAAGGAAACCCCAAATATAACATTTTGGTTAGTGACCTATTCACTATAATAAATATAAATTTTGGCATATATTATACAATCTATTATATCAGATAACTTTCTCGGATAATAGATATAATAATGTATTTGGGGACTTTTATTCTTTATACTTAGCATAATAACATAACAACACTACAATATTTGTATACTTTTCTTTATTAAGTATTTGATTATGCACAATAATGCACAACAATAAAGAATATAGATTCATAATGGCCTATAGGAACATATACACAATTTTCCTATATATATATATATATATATATATATATATATATATATATATATATATATACTAAACATTAATACTTCAGATAAACACCATTACATGTATTCCTACACAGTGGAAAGCCATAATCTAACATGACTATACAATCCACTTAAAACAAATTTTATGTATATGTATTAAAGTAAAACATATTCACAATTAGATAACATTCATAATATAGCATCAATAATAAAAGTCAATAGCTGAGATACATATCTGAATATTGATGCTAGGAAAACAAATGGAACAATCACATTCCACCCAACCATAGAAACAAAACAACCACGATCACTCGTCCTGGTCACCCCCTAGCCTGACCATGACTCCATAAGAGAGAACTGAGTCATACTCCTTACCTACTGTCACATTCAACATATCATAAAATGATTTTTCTCACACCAGATGTGCTCATAATAGAAAAATAGATTCTCCATCCCTAACATACTAAGAAACGTCCTCCCTCCCACATATGTTGTACATATCTTGTGCCTAGGTCTTTCCAGTCCTTTCCCTCCTTGGGGAAATTCTCAGCTTTACAAATCCTTGATTTTTAGGAGCTACAAGTGGGAAAACTCAACTTCTTCCACTTGTAAAAATCATCTCCGAGTTGACTCAAACCTATTCCCCAGTCATGGAGTCATAGTCAACTATTTTTAACTTGGTTGTTCCATTTGTCTTCAATCATTGAATATATTCAAAAGTTTCTCTCATACATGTATCAAACAAAAGAGGATAGTTGGGAAAGTCAAATCTTCTAATACTTACATTATCAAAAATTCCAAATTATGATTTTTCCATAAATGGAATTTATTTTTCTAAATTTGGGTTTTCCATAAATGAAAATTTATTTCTAAATTCAATTTGGAATTTAATTTATAACAATTTGAGGATATCACACTTTTAAAATATATGGTCCTATCATCAATCTATTAACAATATTACTCCATGCAAAAGGTGTATTACATTTTTTGTAATACAAAATTTCAAAAGGACTAAGTTTTTTTGAAGCTTGATTATGATTGTTATAAGAAAACTAAACTAAGTACAAATATTATTCCCATTTACCAGATCTGTCCATAACATACATTCTAATAATTTCTTTAAGAATTTGGTTACTTCTTTCAGTTTGTCCATCCATTTACGACTCATAAGCAGTACTGAATTTCAATTGGGTATCTATAACATCCCCAGCCACCCATAAGCCAAGGTATGCTACCTTCAATACGACCCTTGGACTTCTTTATCTTACTGATACCTTTTTAAAATATAAGGATGCATAAAAGAAAATATTTAACAACATGCACAACAATATCCAACAAGCATGTATAATCTAATATTTAATTATACGATAATTAAAATACATTGCAGAATACATTCATACAAAGATAATAATATCACAATAGAGAGAACTTATGTTTATGATAAGGAGACACCAACTAGATGCAGACCAAGGACATTCCACCGAACTGTAGACACTAATACACCAAATATCAATAACAGTGTCACCCCCGAGCCAGGGATATGAATCTGCAAGGATGGTTCCAAAGTGTACTTGGGTTCCCAAACTAGTTGGATCTCAATCTCTCGCATGTTTCCCAGCGCCCACAAAAATCAAAGTACCCAACTCTCTTCTACCCAACCTATACCAGCTGAGAGAATGGACCTCCACACTTCTCTTCCACACAACCCCTCAGACAGTCCTTCTCCTTCCAGGGCCTCCATCATAGCTGGTCCAGAATCATGATGCTAGAACTCTCAGGACTCGCAGTTGTGAGAAAAACAGGGAATAGTCCAACGCATCTTAGACATGCAGGCCCCAAGTTGTGGCTTGATTACACCAGTGACCATTACAACCAACTATCCCATGGATAATATTTAGCAATTCCTTTCCCTTTACCAAGACAAGATGCAAGTGAGGAAGGATCAATGAATGGATAACTGAGTGCATGAGAGTACCTGAGGGAAATAATAGTATATGCATACATGATGGAGCGGACGAGCCAACGACCAACCCCATAATCAGACCATGGATGGGTTTAAGTATTTTCGTGGGGAATCAAGAACCTCCTAGCCTTCCCCAAGAATCTCATGTAATCGATTTCCTCCCTTAGGAAAAAAGGTAATTAACATAGGAATAAACATGTATCCCCTCAATCCCCCTCTCTTGTGGAATCATATCCCCCTATAACTCTATTCCTTGTCCGTCTAGTAGCCAACGATGTGTTTATTATTAATAATGATAAAAAAAATTACATTGATTGGGCATACTAGCCCTTTAATAATTTTTTGGGAATTCAGGCCTCTCAGAATTGTAACAATACATTATTTAAAATGGGGATTTGAAACCTGGGTTGTTACGTCTCCTCCCCTTATCTTGGCATTGTCCTTAGTGCATATACAAAATAGATATCAACATCTCAAATTTATTCAAAAATTTGTGGGTACTCTGCCTGCATGGCATCTTCATTCTCTGAGGTAGCATCTTCAGGACCGTAGCAGGTCCACTGAATTGTTTCCATCTCTATAGCTCGATTCTAGAGCATCTTGACCTTTCTGTCCAATACCTGCACTAGATGAACCTGAAAGTATCCCTCCATCTCTACTTGAATTAGATGCCAATGAATAACATGGTTAGGGTCATGTAAATATTTCTTTACTAAATATACATGAAATATATTATGCACATTTGTGGAAGAAGGTAATGCAACCATGTATGAAACTAGCTCTATGTCCAATATTTCAAATGGACCACAAAATTTGGTTGCCATCTTTGTACAACTACCCAATTTCAAAGAGATCTTCTTCGACTTCACTTTCAGAAGTACATGCTCCCCTACTTCAAATTCTCTAACTGTCCTATTCTTGTCTGCAAAAAATTTCTATCTATCCTAAGCTGCCTTTAAAGTTTTCTTGATCTTAACCACCCGGTCTTCCATGTCCTTGAGAAAATCGAGCCCAAGTACCACTCTATCTATTGGGTTGCCACATCTTACTGGAGTATTACATTTCCTACCATACAAGGATTCAAATGGGATCATTCTCAATGAAGCTTGATACCTATTATTATA
>CBVK0104128867.1:0-10629 GCA_900067695.1 Picea abies
ACCCTCATGAACACTATTTAATAATATCCAATTAGAAATGTTATTTTAAGATATAACTATAGTTTAGCTAAAAAAAAATTAGGATCATTATTAAATTAATTATGCTTAATCATCAAGGGTCGTTACAATATATATTAATTATAAAGATCATGTAAGATATATTAATTACATTGATTTATAATAATTAAATTAATTTTGTAATTGATTTATAATGTATTAATGATTATGTTATGTGATACGTAATACTAGTATATATATCATCATATAATAATAATAAAGATGTTTGTATAAATTATGTTATCCAATAATTGGTTTAGAATGTTTGTTGGATAATGATTGAACATTTTTAAATTTTAGTTGATAATGGTTTGCTTGGCGAAATATAGTTGATTATGGTTGTTTATAATTAATAATAATCCTTGACTTTGATAAATTATGGTGGACTTTCGTTTATTTTGATATGGTCTGGTTGGCTAGTATTTTGTTTAACTAGTATGGGTAATTTTAATTGAGATGTGAGAGTTTCAATTCTCTCAAAATAATATAATATTATATAATATTGAAGTCATAATTTTGAGATTAGTGTTTTGAATATATTGGATAAATGGAGTGTTGGGTATAAGAGTTGGATCTACAATATTTCTAGGGGTGTAATCCCTTTTACTTCTTACAGAAGGAAAAACTAATAAAGGTAAATCTAGGAGGGTGTAATTTCTTTTACTTCTCCTAGAAACCTTGTAAAAATGACTTATCAAATTGGAAATAAAATGGACCTTGGTGGAGGGTGTATTCCCTTATACTCCTCCAAGGGTTTTAGGGAAGTGTAGCATGAAAAAAGAGGAAAATACCAACAAAATGTAGAAATTTCCTTACCCATTTCACAAGAAAGTGGGACCAAACCCTAGTTTACCAAGATAATTCCATTTACATGCAAGAATACAAGCCTCGAATAGGATATCACCACCTTAGCTCCACAATATACCATAAAAAACACCCAAAAAATGTTGCACAAGAGAGAAATAGTCCAAAGTTCCCAAGTAAGGCACAAATTTCAGCCAAGTAGTCTTCTCTCATGAGAGAGTTACGTTAAATGAAATGATTTTGGTATTTATTCAAAGAAGACCTCTAAAAAATGTTTTTCCACATAGGGTTATGGTAAACCACAAAACAAGGGGGTCTTCCCCCTTAGTTTTTCCCCATTATAATTTAAATTTGAATTTACACATAAAGAAATCCTGAAAAATATGACGTCACACCCTAAAAGGGTAACGTTTTGACACTTTAAGGAAGTCATTGGGTTGTTGAAGAGAGAACTATGCCTCCAAAGGCCATGTGTCCTCCTTCCAATTGTCCTCCTCCAATCCATCATGTCAAATCCTCATCAAGCATCAACATCATCTTCAAACACTAGCCCCAAACAAGACGTCAAGCCCAAAAGTGCAGTGTTTTAGCCTCCAAAGGAAATTTTTTGGACTAGATAAGGATGAGTGTCAATGCCAAGGTCTCCTCTCTTGTTTCCAAAGGAAACATCCAACCTCTATTTTCTCCAAAGTCATGGTCATGCCATCTGACCTGTGGGATTCATGCCCCAATGAAGGCCCGAGCTCAACTTCTTCCTCCAAAACGCCCATCAAACAAGGTCCTGCAAAGATAGATGAGTGCACCCTCCAAGGGTATCAAGTCAAATGTATCATGGAAATTAAAATAAAATTTAATACAAGAGCCACCTAAACATTTTCATTGAAACTACCTCATCAAATTAAACAAGTGCTTAAAGACCCTATGCAATTTTCCAAGTTTAGGTATGGGAGGGTTGTCAAGGTGACCTATTGGGGTTTAGGTATGGGAGGGTTGTCAAGGTGACCTATTGGGTGAGTCATTCATTAAGTCAAGTATTTTTTCCTAGGTGGACCCTCTCTAAGACATGTGAAAGAGACGAAGTGTATGGGATAATAGTTTTTGGAATGGGGTTCATGACATACAAGGGTTTGTATTGTCTCATTTATGGGTGTCTTTGTACAGGGTGTGTTGCACGTTCATTTTCAATGCATCCTTTTTCCAAGATCATTCATTTTCCATTAATTTATTAAAGTCTGGAACAATTGGGTACTCCCAATGGGTAACATGAGACTTGGAGGAAGTACCACAATATCACTTTAAGTCGAAAATACACCGAGTTCTTTATGGGTAAATAAAAAGGTGTAACACACTTATGTAGATCCCTCAACAAGCGGGGCATTTATATATGTGAAATTGTTTCTTGCAGGTCTTTGATTTATTAGGAGAAACATTTCAGCATTCTCAAGACATCTTTGGGTGAGCATATGGAAGGTTATATTTTTTTCTTTTATATTTTGGTAGCTACATTCCCTCTAGGCCTTCAACCCCTTCTTCTCATGAAATGAGGTACAATCCCTTATTGGGTTAGTACACCCAAAAATACCAAAAGATAAGGAGATGAAAAGGATGAAGTGTGAAAAATGACAAGTATTATTGGGAATGGAATGATTACTCATCAATGGGACCTCCCAGTAGAAAACCCATTCCCAAGGGTGACCAATTACTAGGGAATAATGCCAACCAGGAAGATGAAACAAGGCATAGAGCATAATTTCCAAGCAGGCATTCTATAATCAAAAGTATATTTAAATGAAACATACTCAAATGCCTCAAGTATTAAAGTGACACTTACCGGAATACTTGACTTGTACCTCATGGATAAAGACCCATTTTCTTCCGGAAGAAATCTGATGTGGTGAATTCCATTGTGATGAACCAAGGATGTGTGGTGGTGAAGTGGGTCTCTATCTGTGCATGTGGACACTATCAGTCATATCTCTCTTGGTACTGCATGTTTGCAAAATGAGGGCCTCAATACATCATCTCTTTAGTTATCCCTATAAATAGGGGATACTAAGGCCTTCTTAGAAAATAACAAAGCTAGAGGGCTAGGGTAGCCAATCATTCAGATAGATTCTGTATTCACCATGCCTTGCTAGACAAACTATCATGTTTTAGGTCATGGATGGACACCTTGAGCTTCTTGGATCATTTTTTGTTCTATTTAGAATTGGGTTTGGGATATAAGAAATTGAGGGCTCCTTTTAAGTACAACCCTTATTGTTTCGACGAGGAGAAATTATAGGACCTAGTGAAGTCTTCCTAGAAAAACTTCGATGAACCTTTGGAGGACTCTACCCATGTCTAGTTTTGAAACTATTTAAGGTAACTTAAAGACAAGGTGTTTCCTTGGGAAATTGAAAGGAACAAGGGATGAGAGGGATAATTAAATTTAGTGGAGGATATCCTAGGGATCATGTACATGGGTCACCCAGTGGCCCTATTTAACTTAAAGACAAGGTGTTTCCTTGGGAAATTGAAAGGAACAAGGGATGAGAGGGATAATTAAATTTAGTGGAGGATATCCTAGGGATCATGTACATGGGTCACCCAGTGGCCCTATTTGATGAAGAGGTCATAGTCAAAATCAAAGACCTTGAAGTCCAAAAAAACAAGTTCCTCTCAGAGAAGGAGAAGGATTGGTCCATTAAGAGTAAATCCACCTTTCTAGCTTCGGGGAACTAGAACACTCACTATTTCCATAAATTTTCAAACTTTAAGAAGACTCAAAACACTATATGGGAATTAATTGACCAGTATGGTAATAATGTCAAAGGTTTCAAAGGCCAAGAAGAAATAGGATTCAATAAATTTCAAGATATTTAAAAGGAAGATCCAGTGAGGGATAACATTGGCGAAATTCTGAAGGTGGTATCCTATTTTCCTAGAATTATTGAATAAGAGGACAACCAATACCTTTTTAGGGTTGTTACAAAGAAGGAACTGATGGGGTTACTACAAAAGTTTTAGAAGGACAAGATTATTGGTCCTAATGGGTGGCCTACCTAATTATATTTGGACTTCTTAGAGGTATTTGGAGAGGATATTTTAAAATTTGTAAAGGAGATCAGGTTGTTGGGGAAGGTCCTTTGATTTTTTAGCACCACGTTTATAGCTTTAATTCCTAAAATTTGTTGTCAATAGAAATTTTATGGATACGAGCCAATCTGCCTCTATAAATTTATATATAAAGTTATGCCTAATATTATTACATTAATGTTAAAACCAATTCTCTCTAGGTATATTTATTCAAAGCCGTTTGACTTCTTAGAAGGGAGGTTAATCCATGAGGCATTTAATTCGACCCAAGAGGGTATTCACTCTATTAGAAACTCACATATCCCTATTGTGGTCATCAACATAGACCTGGAAAAATCATATGACATGGTGTCTTGGTTGTGCCTAAGACTTATCTTGCTACATCTAGGTTTTACTCTACCTTTGGTGAAGTGGATCATGGGATGTGTTACCTCAGCTAATTTCTCAACATTGATAAATGGCCTGTCCTCCTCTTACTTCAAGACCTCTCAAGGCCTTACATAGGGTTTTCCACTTTCTCCTTACATTTTTCTACTATTAGTATAGAGGTTGAATCGTGCTATCTATGAGGATAAAAGGTGCATAAGATTACAAGGGATTCAAGTAGGAATGGGGGTTTCAATAACCCATCTACTTTTTGTCAATGATGTGTTATTTTTATACTTTGGATATTTGTTGGAGGGTCAACATCTCAAATATATTTTGGTTCTTTTCTGCATTGCAACTAGGATGGAGATAAACCATAATAAATCATCCTTTCTCTCCTTTGGTTTGGATAATGTATTTTCAGATAGTATGGACAACATATTAAATTTCCAACACATAGAGTTTAACAATGGCTTCAAATATTTCAATTTCAACTTAAAACCTAATAACTATGGCAAGGAGTATTGGAGTTAGTTTTATCCAAGGTGGAACAAAATATGACCTTCTAGTGCAATTGATGGTTATTGAGAGATGGGAGGCTAGTATTTATTAAATCTATTCTTGAATCAATTCCAGTTTTTTGGCACACACTTTCCCATATCACAAAAGGGATTCTGGAAAGGATAAGAAAATGTTGTTTCAATTATATATGGGAGGGAAGATTTGAATACAAGGGATCAAATCTATCCAAATGGAAAGTTATAGAAACACCCAAAAAGAAATAAAGCTGGGGTATTAAAGACATACACCTTTTTTGGGTCCTCCTTAGTAGAAAAATATATGTGACAATTGATTTCTCGGAACAAACTATGAAGAATAATTAGTATTCAAAAGTACATGGACATGAACAACCAGATGGAAAGAAAGAGAATTCAAAATGTCTCTAATCACTGGAAATCATTGACACACGATTTCCTGGTGATAGGGAAATACCTAGCATGGCAGGTTTGGAATAGAACACAGGTGAGGATTAACTCGAATGCCATTATAGTCTATGGTCATAACATTTTTCTTCTAGAAATTCTAGTAAACTATCTTCATTAAGTAGGGAAATTCATTATGAATAAAGTTGGGAAGTCACAATATACAACTCTTTGGGATAAAGGGTGTTTATCTACACAAGAACTAGGGATAGATGCTAAGATGGGATATTGTTGGGAGGAATTTCTAGCAGAAATGTGAAAATCCCGCATCTATTTGAACGATGCTCTAGATGAACTCAAATGGGAAATGAATTTGATTTGAGGGGAGTAATGGTCAAACTTGGTTATCAATCCTTATTACCTCATGTTGGGACTGAGGGATACCGGTGGTGGATAATGCTATGGAAGGTGAAAGTAACTTCCAAATGTATCCTCTTCATGTGGCTTGTCTTATGAAATAGAGTATTGACGTGGGAGCTACTCCAAAGGATACAATTCCAAGGTTCGGTCTAGTGTTCATTATGTAAGAAACAAAATGAAACTACCTCTCATATGTTTATTGGAGACCCCTTCTAGGTGCAAGTTTGGAGGGAGGTGAAAGACCATTTAGACGTCACTAAATTGTTGAGAAAGGGGATGGTGGATGAAAATTTCAAGGACTAGTTTATATGAAGAGACATAAAGGATTATATGTAGATTCTATATTTAGTAGTATGGGGGATATGTCTCACTCAAAATGCTAGCATATTTGAGGATTATCACCATTCTTCCTTCCAAGTTACAACTTAGGTTTTTTCCTTATTTTCTTTTTTTAAGACCACAATCCTTCCCATAGGCCCACAAAATGTTTGTGACTTGTGGATAAACAACAGTTTTTTCTGGAGCTTCTTTGATGGCACCTGCCAGGGCTTGGGTTAGGTATACATGTTTTGGTTTGTTTTATATCTGACAGACTTTCACTTTTTATCCAGCAAGGAAAACATAAGGGTGGGAACAAATAATTCCAATGAACTCAAGTACATTTACTTTCTCCTAAAATCTACTCTAAACAACGATCTTAGGACTCTACCAGTTTATGGGGCTCAACTTTAGTTATTATATGGATGAATGAACAATTACAACTTTATAGCATAGCTTTACTCTCTCTGGAACATAATTTGAAGGAAATCTACATGAATTCCATTGACATATCTTTCTCTCATGTGTATAGGGAACATAATACACAAGAAGACTCTCTCTCAAAACAAGTTTTACATATGGTACAAAATTTTATTTCAAAAGAAGAACATTGCGGGGGGGGGGGGTAACATCCTCGTTACCAAACTTCTTTGCCAAAAGAAGAACATTGCGGGGGGGGGGTGTAACATCCTCGTTACCAAACTTCTTTGATACCATAATATAACATCCCTGTTACCAAAATTATTTTGATATCATACTATAACATTACCCAACTTACTACTGAACAATGCTACTCCAAATTCCAGTGTGAAAATTCTACTCTATAACATTAGTATGTGCAGTAATACTTGAAGTAACACGCTCAAACCCAAGATGAGCCATGCCACCTCTACTAACACAAATTTTAACAATGGAAGTAACTTAAACAAATTTGTACAAAATCATACTAAGAACACAACACTACTATGCGTGCATCCATTCTCATGACATACGCCAATCCTATCTTCCTTGTGCACATGGGCTGCTTCCCTCTACAAACCATCAAATCCAACTTCATGTGCACATATATTATTTCTATGTGCACATGACCAATCTAACTTCTCATTAGAGATTCATGACCATTGTCATAAGGTTAACTTAACAGGAAAAACTAACAACAATTTTCATACTCATGAATGACTACAAATACCGAATATCAACACCACACTTACATGTGCAAGAAACATCATACATAATAACACCAATTTCTTATATGAAACAACCTACAAGAATTAAACACATATTAATCATATATGATTAATCACACATTAAATGAGACAGACACATAAATACACTTGTATTTTTGAAAAGTTACCAATTGCGTGCAGAACTGAGACATTCCTCCCAACCATAGACTATGTTTCTCATATATTTTCATCAACAAGTCACCCCCAAGTTGGGGATTAACTCCACCAGGGAAAAAGGGCTCCTGATTGTAAGCTAAAATCTGATAATCAACACAAATTTTTAGTCCAAGGTGACCAATGTTGCAATTAGTCTACAATATCTCATTCCTCACATGCCTGTTACACCCAAGGAAGTGTGGCCCTTCTTTTCTCAACAATATCTCATCTTCCCCACTTTCCTTCCAAGGTTCCATAAATAGGTTGGAAAAGAAATATCATATCCTTGCAACTAATGCTCAGTGCACCAGGGAACAATTCCCAAAAACATTCTCACCTGGAGAGAATCCTCACGGGGCTGACAACCCCCTCTTTGATAGAAAAACTATAGTTACAATACATAAAACTCATTTACAATATTTTTTCTGTAGAGAAGGTAATATTCATATTTTTCCAAATGGTCCAACCCATTCCACACATGAGAAATGAATGGATTTCCACGAAAGAATATGTTCTCCCTCCCCACCCTAAAATACACTTAAGCCAAAAATATATATTGCATGCCTTAAACTGGACAACTTTCACCTTCAGAAGTATCTTTATCCACTTGGTGACCCGTTCCCATCCCTCAACAACTTAGGATAAATAATTATATCTAAATTACACATTTAAGAAATATTAATAAAATATTCCTTCGACCTTAAGTCCCTTCCCTTTTTCCCTTTATGGTAGAGTTAACCCCCCATCTCTTTTGGTATGATATGTATTCTCACAACAATGTGATAATATCAATAACTTGAGTGTGATTGCATTTTACAAGGATAGACCACTGGCCTATTTGCATCCCGTCTCACCATCCCCATAACCACACATGCTCCCCGACCTCACACACACACACACACATATATAAACTTTGGTTTATGTGTAATTTTGGGTAATCCCTGTTATCACTAGAAGTCACCCTCTGATTGGAGAGAGGGTAAGCCCAATACCCATTAGTTTATAGGTCACAATGAATAAATTTAAAGGGGGTCAAATGGGTGCAAACTCACAATAATATCATTCTAACTCAGAAAATTGGACTAGCATGCATAAGCAGGTGAGGTCTTGATTAAATTCAGTCAATAAGTTGTAGTAAGGGTGACTAGGAGGAAGAACTAGAGAGAATAATGTAGAGGTTTTCTATGGACATTCGGTCTTCCAGCAGCCTAAGGAGGAACAACTCAGAAAATAATATCCTCTTGGAATCAAAGTTTCAGAAAAGGCTGGAGAACATTACAACATAACTACAATCAAACCTAAATTACAATATGGCCATAACAATCCATGTGAATCTTTCAATCATGGAAACTCCATCATTAGAGGTAAACAAGATGGAAAAGAAGCTGACTTAGATTAAACTAGAAGTCTCAAATCATGTTACATAACCAGAAAACCAAAACCTTCATCAAAAGTTTACAATGCGGGAACCTAAATCCACCATCAACCATGACATAATATCTTAATGAATCCATGCTAAAACCTCTTATTTTTGAAACTGTGAATCCTTGGATCTGGTGGCACACGTCCCCTTTAATCAAACGGTTCTTACTAATTTTCAGGTTTCAGGAGGGACCTGCAGACGAGCCGACTTTTTGATAGTCCTTTTGAGATTTCCATTTATGGGGGAAATGATGTTCAACCACCACTCCCCAACTTCATTAACTATCTTTCTGAGTGTCAGTATAGGTCTGAGTCAACTTGGCACCTAGAAATGTGATGGCCTTACCCTGCTCTTGGCCATATGGATATGCATTGGATGATAACGAGGATCTAGCACAAATAGCATGAAAGATGACTAGATGACGACCAGGCGGGAGGCTGTGGTGACAAAATGGAGACTAAGAATACACGGGCGTCAACATGCAGGAGATGAGGTGGAATAAAGAGGATATGTGTTAACATTAGGCTCCATGGGGGAATAGATTCCTCCCTGTGAGGCTCTAAGAACTCTTTTTGCAGTTTCAGTGCCTTAGTATTGGGATATGGAGTCATGCTCAAAAACATCCTGCTGAGGAATCCAGGTCGACACAGACACTATTCTTATTACAGACATAAAGAAAACACGCATTCTCCTAATTGAGCTTATTTATGTACAAAAACCTAAGCTAATTGATTTTTACAAAGCGTTAAGTGAAAGAAAACTTCCACCATAGCCACCCAGACTGTCTGGTAATATGATCATTTTCTTTACTACAAATAATCCACAAAAGGATAAGGAAGTCTGAAAGTAAAACAAGGACATGGCTTGGAACACTAACTATACCCCCAAATGATGATAAGGTGAATAAATATGCAGGCTCTAATGATTTTTGAAAACACAGCTCCATATATAATCCCACAGGGTCACAAAATTTATAATCAGAGGAGCTCAACTAGTAAGAAATTAAATCCTGTCCTTTATTGCGGCTCACCCATCATGTGATGTTCTCATAGTGCATAGGTGGGTGGAGAACTGATGTAGGTTGGCTGGCTGATACCAGGTGATACCTTCTCAATTACAGGTTCTGGATAGGAGATAAAGTGCCCACTAAGCTCCTTATTTACATTCTTCTTTTTGTTTTCTGCGAGTCCAAGATAGTTGATTTCCACCCGATGATTTTCCTTAATTAATAAAGGAAAAGGATCTATTGTGTGGTCTTGGAAACCTTTCATAACACCATACATGCCTGTGATTATTGGTTAAGTAATGCAATTTGAAAATTTTAGAAAATCTGAAATGTATGACTCCATGTATATGGCCATAGGATCATGAATAATGCAACATAATCTCGGTTGCTTTAGAAGACCAGGATGCTCCTCTGTAAAATTCTCTTTGTTTTCAAATAAATTCCCTCCTTGTTCTTTTAAAACCAACTCTTGATCATCAATAGTTGTGGTCTCTTCATCATAAGAATGGTCGCAAGATAAAGGTGCAACAGGATTTAGAACATCATAACTATGATCAGCCAAGAACATATAGTTATTTATGCAATCAACCACTGCTACATGCTCAAAATTTTCTGGAAACTAATCATAAGATTGATATGCATTTCTACCCATAGAAAAATATACAAATGTTGAAGAACCTGATTCCAACTATGAATCATACCTACTTCGTTGTTGTTGTTCGAGATCTAATTCATATTCACTATCTTCTTTCTCAAAATCTGAAACAGATTGACAATCTTCTTGCTCATGTACATGCAAATTTTTGAGATATGTCTGCCTATGAACCCACTTGCTAGCCTTGATGTTTTCTT
>CBVK0104128922.1:0-10030 GCA_900067695.1 Picea abies
GTTTTTCATCCGGAACCAAATAAAATCAAATTGAAGAATATTTCGTTTACCGACTTTCCATAAACAGCCAGAATTGAAGCAAATTAATTACACCGAAGGCATTCTTTATTAGGTGTTTTTTTATCTGACTATGTCCTTTATTTCGGTCCATCCACGTCTATGTCTCCCTGTGATTGTGTTGTGACAGTCTAATCACGTATAATAAAGCAAATCAAATGCATATCCACGACGGTGCTTACCTACATTGCGACTTTGGTGGAGTGCTTGCCTAAGATAAGTCTCTGGAAAGCAGAAGACAGCTTACGCTCCTTAATGTCTACGGGCCCTGTGTGGAACGCAAGATATTCTGGGAAAGGCTGGAATCTTCAGGCTTGTTGACCCTAAAAAATTACTTGCTGGGGATCTAAATTTGACTCTATCTTCAAGCGAAAATTGGGGCGGTGCGTCTTCTTTGAGGACGTTGGAAAGTTTTTTCACTAATTACTTTCACGAAAATAAGCTCATCGACATTGTTTCTAGAAAATTGGTGCCTACCTGGCGTAATGGACGAGCATATCTCATTGCAAAAAGACTTGACAGATCTTTCATTTCCAAAGATTTATTGGCATCTTTGGGTATCTACAAAGCATGGGTAGAATTCCCTTTCATATCTGACCACGCTACGATATTAATTCAATTGGATTTAACACCGCTTTTTAAGGCTATCCCGTTCAAATTTAATCCACTATGGATTAAAGATGAAGGTTTCATTTTGATGGTTCAAAAACTATGGAGCGACCCTTTATATCTGCAGGAGACTGGTAAACAGAGACGTCTAGTTTGGAAACTAAAAGATTTAAAAGCAATCACAAAAGTTTGGAAAAATGAACAAAGGTCTAGGAAAAACTCAAGACTCTGTTACCTAAAGAAAGAGATATCCTTTAAAATTCAAAACTTAGCGGAAGGCACCTGTAATAATTTTGTTGATCTGCCATTAAAGCAGCTTGGAGCAAGAAAGAAATAAAATTATTCATGAGATGGAGGAGCAGTGGCGCCAACGCAACAGAGCTATTTGGTTGTTTAGTGAAGACTTAAAACACAAACAAATTTCATAATTTTGTGAGTTTCAGGAGAAATAGTAAGTTTGTTTGGGAGATACAAGATGAAGAGGGACAAGTTTACAATGGTCAGGAAAATATAAAAAAAGTTGCTTTAAAACATTTCAAATACTTTTACAAAGAACCTTTGGTTTCTTCGACCAGAGATCAAGTTAAGGTAGTTGCTTTGTTTACTAATATGATTAATGATATAGAGGTTGAGGCCCTATACAAACCTGTTGAAAATGAGGAATTGCAAAAGGTATTATCAAAGTTCAAAGTGGATAAAAGTAAGGATTTCTATGATATCGTTCGGGAGGACCTCCTAGAAATGGGTGAGGAGTCTAGACAAAAAGGTTTCATTATAGGGGTATAAAACTCAACTTTTATTACTTTGATTCTCAAAGTAAACAAGCCTCACTTCTTCAGAGATTTTAGACCGATTTCACTGTGTAATCTAAGTTATAAAATTATTTCTAAGATTATTGTTGATCGAATAAAACCGGTTCTTTCTAGATCTCTTTCAGAGGAGCAACTAGGATTTCTGCCAAGGAGATAGATTCAGGATGCCATCGGTACAGTTCATGAGTGCATTCATGGTATAAAAAAATAAGAAAACAAAGTCTTTGATATTAAAATTAGATTTACAGAAATCATATGACTGTATTAACTGGGATTTGTTGCGTTTACTACTTCTCCAAATTGGCATGGGCCTTAATATGACAAACTAGATAAAGAGTTGTGTGGTCTCCACTTCCTTTTCAATACTGATCAATGGTGAAGCTACTGGTTTCTTTAAAAGCGATAGGGGATTAAGACAAGGATGTCCCTTATCTCCTCTACTATTCATTTTAGTTATGGAAGGACTGAATCTCCTATTGCAAGATAGTCAAGAGAGGGTAAGTTGACAGGTATTAGTGTTGCCAAGACTATTAAAATTTTACATATTCTGTTTGTTGACGTTGTGATCATTATGACAAAGGCTACCATGCAGGAGTGGTAGGAGATTGACAAGGTGCTAAAAATTTTCTGTTTGACCTTGGGATTAAATATAAATGAAACAAAGTCTACTTTTCACCAAATTGGACTAATGGAACAAGATCTAATATCTTTCAAAGTTGTTTTTCCTTAAAGATTCATGGAGTTGGAATTGGGTTTTAAATACCTTGGTTTTTTTCTTAAGGCAAGAGCACAATGATCCAAACATTGGGGTTGGTTAATAAAGAAGTTTGAAAAAAGAAAAAATAATTGGTGTTATAGATGGCTATCCTTAGGTGGATGTTTAACCCTACTGAAAGTTGTGCTATCAAGCCAATCTATATACTGGATGTCTCTGGCAGTTGTACCCTGTTCGGTCTTGAATACATTGAGAAAGTTGATGTACAACTTCCTCTGGAAGAGAAATAACGATTCACATCAATTGCATATGTGTAATTGGGAGAAGATCAATGTTCCTAAGTCATATGGGAGTTGGTTAATTCTCAACATTTATGACTTCAAAAAATCTTTGGTTGTGAATACCCTTTGGAGAGTTCTTATGGGAGAAGGAATTTGTCATAGGGTTATAATTGACATGTATCTCCGCAATGCAACTGTGATTTATTGACTTAGATCTTGGTCTTTCCAGCAGAGCAGGGTATCCATAATTTGGAGTGGTTTGTTAAAAGTAGTCCACTTAATCATGCATGGATTAAGTTGGAACCCAGCGATAGGTCAGCTAATCAAATTGGGAAAGGATCAAATCCTGGGGATGGGATATATTTCTTTCCTCTCTAATAATCTTTTGTCAACATTAAACCAAAAATGTATCATTTATCTTGCTCATGCTAGGAATTTTACAGATGTTCAATCATTATCCTCCTATTGGTTGACCAACAATGACCTGGGATTCGAGGGCGATGTTGCAGTGGAGTGGGACCTGTTCAGACGAACACTTATTGATTATGGTGCGCTCATCTAGGAAAACGAAAGACGAGTTGATGTGGATAGGAGGAGATCATTATGGCGTTCCATCTGTTAAAAAATTATACTTGAGCATAATTACCTCAAAAAGATTGTTGAAAGTGGAGAATTGGAGACAATCAATTTGGAATTGGAATGTCCAATTAAAAATTAAATTGTTCATCTGGCTGGCGATGGAAGGAAAATTTTTAACATGGGACTCGCTGCAAAAAAGGGGTTGGGAAGGACCTAGGTGTGCCCACTATGTAAGCTTGATTCCGAATCAATCTTTCACTTATTTAAACTGTGTCCATTTATCATATCAATTTGGAATATTATTACACAAGTTTTAAATTTAAAAAGAAGTTGGGATGGAAATACTCTTTCGGAATGTATCAAAAAATGGTATGTGGAAAAGAAAGTTCCTACACAGTTAGCAATGCATATAGTTTGGTTCATTTGGCATGAGCGCAATAAAGCGATATTTGAAGAATCCATTTCTTCTAAACAGACGGTGATTTATAAGACATTGACACTACAAAATAGAACCTGTACACAATCAAAAGATAGACCACCAAGAGATGTACTGATCAATCATCATCAGGATTATGCGTTTGCATGGTTTGATGGAGCAACTCAAAGAGATGGAAGCTAGAGTGGTTCAGGCGGTGTTATAAAGACTAAGGATGCTACCGTCATTAAATGGATTTTCAATTGTGGCAGAGGATCAAACACAAGGGAGGAACTTTTGGGATCATGGGCCACACTCATGTTAGCAAATCATTTGTTGATTCCATGTATCCATGTTATGGGAGATTCAAAAGTAGTTATCGAATGGCTTTCAAACAAAGGTAGACTATAGGTCAACTCAGTAGAAGGCTGGAAAGTTAGAATTAAATCCCTTGCAAAGAATTTTCAGTCCATCAGCTATCAACACATATACAAAAACTTTAATTATGATGCAGATGTACTTTCAAAGCAGGCCATTGGAGAACCCGAGGGTTTGGTGTCATATTATCTATGGACTAATGGAGAAGAAGGTCCGAGGAGACAGATAAAAATCCATTAGTTATTTTGAGATGGTTTTTAGTTGAGCGACATTATAGATTATATTTTGTATATGGGAGACATAGTCTTGTTTTTTCATTTAGATGATGTTTAGATTGTAGACTGCAGTTTTCGACTTGAGATTACAGAGGGTGGTAAATATCTTATCTTTTTGGTATTGTAAGCAAGGAACTGATCCAGTCACTTTGATTTTCTGTTATGGATTCCTCGACTATGAGATGAAAGATGTAAAAAAAATATATGCCTAATATAATTGAGCAAATTTTTTCCGTAAAAATAATACTATAATCATGATCATACCCAAATACTACAATCCAAAATAGTCGAAGCTTGGTCTTTCACTTAAAATTCAAAATTGTAATCAAGTGTTTTTAATTTGATATTTATAATTTAAAAAGTTCAATCCGAATTTAGGAATAGGAATTAGAGTATAAAATTGAAAGCATAAAGTAACATGAGCCTTAAGTTTTGTTCAGAAAGCATGCCATAACTGTAACTTTTGGTTATTGCAACAAGCTTCAAATGCTAAATTTCTCTCTTCTACGTATTTTCCTCTGTTCCACGACATAAATAAGGTGATCATCTGCTGGATTTCTTACAAAAATAAGTGACGAGAATTGAACGATGTCGATTCTATAAAATACATATTAATGTACAAGTTTAAGTTTCCAAAGGAGTCCATCCTCACGCTCACAGGTAAGCCCTCGTATTGGAATTCTTCTATTACATAATCTTTATTTCTGACAGTAGATCGGAATCCACTTTAAAATTATTATTTCTAAGCTCAAATCCATGTTGCAAGAAATTTGTATCCAAGTCATATTTAAATATGCCCCCTCCCCTGTATTTCCTAGATACCAGTGTGCTTTACTAAATATACACGCCCACGTGTCCCATCTCCCATTTGCACCGTCCCTTCCCATATTCTTCGACTTCGAATTGCTTACAGTCTAGAATTACTCTTCCTGGCAAACTGAAATTGCTCTCGAATCGCTTTTTCCTATCTTCCTGCCTGCCACGAATTCCTGCTTGGAGTTCGGGAGAAATGTCAGGCAAATTAATGGAGGACTTTGTCACTAGAAACAAAACACTTTGATTATTTCTTCATGCGCTTTGATTTGGCAATTCAAGGGGAAGAGGATAACGGTGAGATTAATTTCATATTTTTCCAACCATTAGAGAGATTGGGTACTTTGTTTCTTGCACCATTACTTCTTCTATAACCAAATCAATCGAACTTACAGGATATTAAATATTTTCGGGGCGCAAATGTGAATTATCAAAGACGTGGGAAGGAAATTTTGAGGGAACATTCAAGTGAGTTTGAAGAGAATCATTTCAATCTTCTTCATTTTTGGTGTTGCTTTTGTTTGATCACGTGCATTTTGTTTTGTCTTGTTTGATCACATGATTTTTGTTTTTTCTTAAAAAGTGTGTGTGCTTCTAAAGAGTTTGGCTGCAAATTTGTTTATCTTTAAAGGTTCCCCGACTTTAAAAAAAAATGTAAAATCAACTTGTTTATATGCATGAATTTATTCTTTGGTCAATAAGATTGTGTATTTTCCATGTTGTTAGTTGAAGGGGCTGTATGGCCATGACCTAGCGAGACATGGTTATGATCTTAACAAAGATAAACAAAAAACAATGTTGTTTGATAAGAAAATGTAATATTTTCTTACACCCTTTGTTGAGATTCTCCTATTTGAATTACTTTGGGATGTGATCGAAGATAGCCTTGGCTCCAGGAAGCTTCCCACACTTCTTCTTATTGCAAAATTTTGAGGGCATCAATACGCTTTCAAAAACTTGAACAAACCCATCTTTCCATTGACTTGCATAAGCTGCTAATGATAATGATAGATCCTGGTGACTAAATTCTCACATTTAAATCCTTTTGAAACTTCGTGGGAAGTCATCGCTGAAAGCACTCATTTTTCACTTATTTTTCAGTGGATGCCTATATATCTACTATAGATGTTGTCTCTGGAATACTATTCCTATAGTAAGTATTAAATTAATAATTGTATCAAATTCGACAATGTGTATACACAATGAGTTTTAAAATTTTGATACAATTGCTGGAACACGTGGGCTTCAATTTTGAGCTTATTTATCTCTAATTATTTTGAATGGAAAATTGGATCTTAGCATGTTTAATGGTTCTCTTGAGCGAGATATGCTTGGAAGCAGAGTTTGGAAGGTTAATCCATCAAATTGAGTGGAATTTCTATTTTGTTGTTTAATGTGTTTCAAATGCCCCATTTGTTTGCAAACATTTGCTCGATGTTGGTTGTTAAGATTCTCATGAGTTCAAGAACATTCATTTAAACAAAAAAATTAGGTTCTTTGCTCCAGATCACTCATGTTTTGTTTCTGTTTTGATTATGACCAATCACTGATCTTAGCATCATTTAACAATTAGTATGTATAATTGTGCTAACATTTTGGCGTCGTTGTCGGGGAATGAAAGTTAAATTTTCCCTGGGAAAGAACGACTAAAGTTTTAGATTCGATTCATGAGGGTAACAAAGAATCAAAATATATGTTTTAATATATTGATTGAATAATATTGAGCTCTAAGACTAGGGTTTACAACTTCGTATGGATCCTCCCACGCATTCTCGTCTATCATGACCCCCTCTAAGGGGGGGGATCCCCCCCTGTCTCCTTGTCCTCGGGTCTCCAGGCCTTCCATGCCATGATCCCCTCCTATGAAAAGGTCCATAAGGCAGCTCCATCCCAATTCGTAAAAAAATTGGAAGAAATCCCTAAGGTGGTTGTGCACCTTGCTTCGACCCACTCGCTAGCTCTTAGACTGGCTAACAACAGACTGATAGGGAAGTTCATAGGATTGTGGCCCTCCTCCAAAGCCATGCATCACTGGTTGGAATTGAATTGGTGAAAATTGATCCAGGGACAGATGTCCACGACCTTTTGCGGTAAGGGCTTCTTTGCCTTTCTATTCGAAAAAAAGAGAGAGGATAGGGATCTGATTTTCCGAAGCGACCCATATTTCATGGGTGCACGAGGAATCTATCTCAATAAATGGACCCCATACTTCATCCCAAAAAATGATATCCCTTCAGCAGTCCCTGTCTGGGTAAGATTGTCGTTCCTTCCTCTACATTGTTGGAATGATGAAACCCTAAGAAATATAGACAACTCACTAGGGAAATATATCGATCATGTTGAACCACGAGAAGAGCTTCAATATTGTGCCAGACTTTGTGTGGAGGTGCATCTGGAAAAAGGTCTCCCAGAAGCAATCCAGGTGAATCTGGATAACTGGTCTTATGTACAGTATGTAGATTACGAGAAAATTCCCTTCAAATGAAAAACATGGCACAAATATGGACATTTTGCAAATAAATTCCCTCAAACCAAGGAAACCCAGGAGCAAGATCCGAAACAATAACAATGACAACAAGCGAAAAGGAAAAAAAGTACTGGGAAAACATCCATGAACCCCCCACAAGGACAAGGAGAAAAATCTTCAGGCTCGAGAGAAAGGCCCCCAAGCTCCCCCCATAAAGGAGAATCAAACCACAATCGATATGTTGAACTACCAACAGAAGGTAACATGGAAGACCTCAGGGACTGCCAGGAAGAAAATGGAAAAAAGAGACAAGTAGAAATAGAAGAGGAAAAGAAAAATAAATCTCGATAACAAGTGGGGAAACCACAACAAAATATCCTCCAAATCTTTCCCCGGAGCTCCCAGTTTTTTCAGAAAATGAAAGACAGGACACTTCTGAAAGTGACATAGACCTAGAGATCACCCAATCAGCGACAACAAAAAAACCAGGAAGAAAATCTCATAGAAACAAAAGAGAATTGACTGTAGATAGAGAGAAGGAGTTAGGCATCCAAAAAACTATAGAGGAAGCACTAAAAGAAGAGGGAAAATCTAGGAAAAATAAGTCAGCCCATCATAAGGGAGAAGCATCTCATCCCTCTAAAGGGGCGGGGGGGGAATCCTCTGATAAATGATGAAAGTTGTCTCCTGGAACTGTAGAGGACTAGACAAGAAGAAACAGAAGAGGAAATCAGAAAAGGAAAAGAAAAAGAAATCTCGATAACAAGTGGAGAAACCACAAAAAAATCTCCTCCAAATCTTCCCCTAGAGCTCCCTGTTTTTTTAGAAGATGAAAGACAATAAACTTCTAACAATGACATAGACCTAGAGATCACCCAACTAGCTACAACAAAAAAACTAGGAAGAAAACCTCATAGAAACAAAAGAGAATCAACTGTAGACGGAGAGAAGGAGTTAGGCATCCAAAAAACTATAGAGGAAGCACTAAAAAAGAGGAAAATCCAGAAAAAATAAGTCAACCCATCATAAGTGAGCAACATCTCAGCCCTCTAAATGGGGGGGACCCTCTGATAAATTATGAAAGTTGTACCTTGGAACTGTGGAGGACTAGGAAGTAGGGATAAAAAAGAAGCAGTTCGAAAATTAATAAAAATAGAAAATACTTCAATCTTCTACTCCAGGAGATAAAAATGAGGGATATAGAAACCCTCCAAGAAATGCAAAAAATATGGAAAAAAGGAGAAGGAAAAGAAATTAGTTCTAGAGGAGCTTCAGGAGGAATAGGCACAATTTGGAACGTGGAAGAATTCAAGCTAGATCAGCAGTTGCAATCCCAGTTCTTGTTGAAGGTATGTCTAACTAAGAAAGCCACATGTATGATTTACTCAATCATAAATGTTTATATGCCAAATAATTGTTTGGAAGAAGTTGAATGATGGCGATCCCTTTAGGATCTGGCCAACGAAAACTCCCCCCAAAATTTGATTATTGTTGGGGACTTCAACACCACAAGAGGATTAAAAAAAAATTGAGGGGGTTCCATTGTGAGGGATCAATTTAGGGAAAAAATGGATGATCTAATCTTGGATTCAGACCTCTTCGATGTTCCCCCCTCTAAAGGATTGTATACTTGGAATAGTAGAAGAGCGGGTCTAGGTCACATTGCGGCTAGGCTTGATCGATTTTTAATAAGCAACTCTTTTCTTTCTCATCCAGACAAAGCCTGCTCTTTGATCCTCCTATGTGCAATATCACATCATCGGCCTATCTTTTTACTGTTTGAACCACAAAAAAATTGGGACCCTATCCCCTTTGGATGGATCGCTCAGATTTCCTCCCCTCTATCTCACAAGTTTGGAACTAGTGGATCATAGGCTCTCCAATCTACATCTAGGAGCAGAAATTGAAGTTGGTGAAAGGAATCCTAAAAAAATGGGCAAAAAACTCTTCGATCCCAATCCAGAATAAGGTTAAGGAAAAAAAAATCAGCTAGAAAATATTCAAGGTGAAATGGAGACAAAAGAAGTCCAACAAAGTCATATAACGCATGAGCAAAAAATTCATAAAGAGTACATTCAAGCGCTAAACGAAGAAGAAATCATCTGGAGAGACTATGGTTGAAAGTAGGGGACCAAAATACCTCTTTCCACAAGCAATCAAAATCTAGAAATGGTCAAATCAAATCTCAGAAATCAAAACTCCGGAAGGAGAAATGATAAAGGAGTTCGACCATATCAAACTACAAACTTCCAACCATTTTATTAAGCTTTACACCTCAGATAGAATATCAGAGGAATCTCTCGCTGATTCTCTCCTCAGCCATATCCCAAGAAAATTTTTGGATGAAGACAACCTTAAACTCAACCGAAAAATTGAAGAAGCAAAAATCCTATAATCAAACAATCAATTCAATGAGGATAAAGCTCCGAGGCTAGATGGGTTCACCCTTCATTTCTATAAACAATGTTGGCACACAATCAAGCAACATTTCATTATAATGATAAGATTCGTGCATAAAAAAAAAAATGAGAGTAGCCACCAACTCCTCCTTCATAACACTCATACCAAAAGAACATGGCGCGTCTACCCTAGATAGATTTAGACCTATTTCTCTTTGTAATACCTCTTA
>CBVK0104129035.1:0-23672 GCA_900067695.1 Picea abies
TTTGAGTTCATAAAACTCTTTAGTCTTCTCGTCGAAATATTTTTTCGACAAATACTTCTTCCGGAAGTATTTCTCAAATTGTTTCTAGGACAGGTCCTCTTCACGAACCCCTTTCATATTCTTAAGATCTTGCCACCAAATGGAAGCCTTTCCATTCAAGTTGAAGGTGGTCTCTCGGGCCTTCATATTTTATGAAAAGTCATGGACTCTGAAATACTTCTTTAGTCCAAGCAGCCAGGCCTCTGCTTCCTCCCCCTTCTTTATTTCACCGTCGAAGGAGGGTGGTTTGGCTTTTCTGAATTCTTCAAATTTTCTACCTTTGGAAGGCTTTTTCTTCTTTTGTTTCTTTCGGGAATAGGAACTGGTTCTGCTGCTAGAAGAGCCCTCCGAATCACCAGCTTCCTTCTCAGAGGAATCACTCGGCACTGGCCCTTTAGCTCTGGGGTGGATATTTTTCGAGGTGCTCCTCTCAGTGTGACCACTGATATGACCATGTTTCTGAGTTTCAGGTTCATGTTGCATTTGTCTTTGTAGATCGGATAAACTTTGCAGTAAAATTGCGTTAATTTATGTTTGCTTTTCTTGTTCTTTCATCATCCTTTCATTGTCGGCATTAAAACTTTGTAATTTGGCCATGAGGGTTCTAACAGTCTCGGCTAGGTATGGAGGGGTCCCTACTGCCCTCCTTTCGTCAGACTCTTCGTCTCTATTGTGGGAGCCTTCTCCCTCTTCATGGTGAGTCACCATACTATGCGTTGATAATTTCCCGTGGTTGATCTTCCGCTTGTGTGCAAAAGGAAAAACGTTGGTTGTTAGTCAATATTTATATTTATTTATAACGAGTGCATAATTCATATTTTCACATGTACACACACACAATAGGGGTTTTTCATTCTTAACTTCGTCTTCTGATTAAGAAGGTTAAGATGGGGGGNGAATGGAGCTTCTGCACAACTCATTCATGAGCCCATGTAGGCTGAGTGTTGTAACCATGCTTTGATACCAATTTGTCACATAACCACTAAGGAAAACGAAATTTTTTGTCGAAAACTAGAGGATCAGGATCCCCGAAATACCTATGGGGGTCTTAGCATAAGCTAGTTCCTTCTTTGTCCACCTCCATGTGATTAGGGGTCGTGACCACAAGCTGAACAAGTATGGAGTTCTTTCGCTCTTCGCGACTCAATGCTACCAAAGCGTCGAGTCTTTTGAATCTGCAAACCCCGACACGACAAAGCACCAAACCCTGACAGGGCTAGCGAGTGGCAAGTTTCCCCCTTGGGGTCTTGTCCACATGACCATGTCCCGTGTCTACAAATAAATTCCTTCTATTTTAGTCTTAACAACAATAAATGAATTATATGTTGTGTTCTTGAATATGAGTTAGGGTGTGCATTCTGAAGGAAGATCATAGTCCTGTAGGAGTTAGAATTGCTTCAGGTCTGTGAGCTGTGTCAAGTGGTATCATAGCAGGTTAAGGTTCTTGAGTTGTGAGAGTATAGTGCCCAGAGGTAAGGCCTGTGAATGTTGGTCCGAGTGAGGGTCGTAAGACAACTCATAAGGATGCCACCGTGAAGAGTAGGAGCAACACGAGGAGGTGCAAGAAATAGGGAACTCGAAGAATTAAGAAAAAGAATAGAAGAGTTGGAGAATAGAAGAAATGGATAAGATTTTGAATCTAAAGAAGAGGTTGAAAATGAACAAAATGCTAAGGAAGGAGACCAAACAGTGCATTTGTTATCCTTATTGAGTAACATAGGTAGTGTGAGGGTTGAATTTTCATGCTATGATGGTATTTTGAAGAATAAAACACCTATAGCCTGGATAGGAGAGCTCGAAAGATACTTCGAGTATGAGAATGTTCAAGATAAAAGTCATGTTTGTTTTTCCATTACGAAGTTGAAAGGACATGATGCACTTTGGTGGGATATGATAAAAAAAGACAGAGTAGATCACATATTAGAGAAGATTAAAACTTGGAATAATATGGTTAGTAAGATCAAAGAGAAATTTCTACCTATTGACTACCAACAGAACTTATGTAGACAAGTACAAAATCTCAAGTAGAAAGAGACATATGTGCGTGAATATACGAAAGAATTCTTCAAGTTGTCACCCGGGTCAGGGATGAAAGAACCGGAGTATCATAGAGTGGAAAGATATGTAAATGGACTGAAGTACCATATTAATGATGAGATGAGTACACATTACTTTCAAAATGTAGACGAAATCTACCAGGTTACTTTGAAGGTGGAAGAAAATATTGACAGAATAATATGACATAAGTTCTGAGGAAAAGGAACTAGAGGTAGAGGCAGAGAAAGTAATGCTAAATACAATGAGAAGGAGGATGAGGTGACTAGCAGTAAACATACAAGAGGAGGAAGAAGTGTTGGCAGAGGCAGAGGTTTTGGTCATGGTAAGTATGTAATTACATGTTATAATTGTGGAGTAGAGGGTCATAAAGCATCAGAATGTCCAGAGAGACATAACGCAGCAAGAAGAAATGAAGCTAGGATGCAAGTCACCCAAGCAGAGGAGGCAACAACTACTTGTGGAAATGTGGAAGTAATCTAGCAAGAACAAGGAGAAAACATGATTTTGAGAAGAGTATTACTCAAGCACGATATAAAGGAACTAACAGAACCTGAACAGAGAAAGAGAGTGTTCAAGACTAAATGTAAAATTCGTGATAAGTGTTGTCATCTAGTCATAGATGGCGAGAGTAAAAAAAAATTGGTATCCACTGAAGTAATGGGTAAATTGAAGTTGAAAGGAATTCCACACCCAAATCCATACCAAGTTTCATGGTTTCAATATGTACAACAAGTGATTGTGACTGAACAATATTTATTGAGTTTCCAGATTGGTAGTTTCAGCGAACAAGTTTTATGTGACATGATAAAGATGGATGCATGTCATGTATTGCTTGGGAGACTGTGGATGTTTGATAGAAAGGTATTCCATGATGGTAGGGAGAATTCATATGAATTTTTCAAGGATGGTCATTGTTCTGAGTTGGTACCAATGTCATAAACGAATATGGACAATAGCAACAACAAGGGGATGAATAACACTGGAAGTTAAGTTATGAACAATGGTAATAGCAAGAATATGCATGGTAGCAATAGTCAAATCATGTTATGTTCTTCTAAAGAGTTTCTAAGAGAGAAAAAACATAATGGTTGTTGTTTGGATATAATACCAAAAAAGGATTCAGGAGATGGAAAAAAAGGATTTTATATCTACCAAGATTCAACACTTGTTCAACGATTTTAAGGAAATTGTAGCAGATGATTTACCAACAGGATTACCCCTATTGAGAAGTGTGTCACACAAGATCGACCTGATACCAGAGATGAGTTTTCCAAATAAATAACCTCACTGAATGACTCCAACAAAGAGCGAAGAGGTAAATAGACAAGTACAGGAGTTACTTAACAGAGGGTTAATTCGAGATTGTTTGAGTCCTTATGTAGTACCAGCAGTTTTAACACCAAAAAAGAATGGTGAGTGGTGGATGTGTATAGATTTGTGGGCTATTAATAAAATCACCATTAAGTACAAGTTTCCTTTACCGAGAATGGATGATCCCATGGATTGTTTGAGTGGCATTGAGTAATTCACGAAGATTGATTTGAAGAGTGGTTATCATCAAATCTGGATAAGGGAAGGTGATGAATGGAAGACGATGTTCAAGACAAAAGATGGGTTGTTCGAGTAGTTAGTTATTCCCTTCATTTTAACTAATGCACCTAGCACATTCATGAGGCTGGTGAACGAAGTTCTGAAACCGATTTTGGGAAAAACAATTGTCAGCTATTAAGATGAAATTATGGTTTTTAGCGGGATCAAAGAGGAACATCTAGAGCACGTGAAGAAGGTGTTACAACGAATGAAGGAGAGGGAATTGATAATAAATATGAAGAAGTGTACGTTTTTAAAAATGGATCTTGTATACTTGGGTTTTGTGGTTTCCAAAGAAGGTTTGAAGATGGATCTCGAGAAGGTCAAAGCAATATTGGATTGGTAGACACCTAAATGCACTTTTGACATGCAAATTTTCCATGGATTGGTAAGTTTCTATAGGAAGTTCATTCGAAATTTCAGTCAAATATGTACACCTCTTATTGAATGCATGAATAAAGGAACATTTTAGTGGACAACAACAACAATAAAGTCATTTGAATATTTGAAAAAGAAGGTGAAAGAACAACCAGTATTGGCACTTCCAAATTTTAATAAGGTATTTCAAGTAGACTATGATGCAAGTGGGATAGAAATTGGAGCAGTGTTGAGCCAAGAAGCTATACCAATATCCTTTTTCAGTGAAAAATTGAATGAAACAAGGAATAAATACTATATTTATGATCAAGAATTTTATGCTATCATCCAGGCCCTGAAAGAGTGGCGACATTACTTTCTTCCAAGGGATTTTTTTTTGTTTACTGACCACAAGGCATTGAAGTACATTAATAACCAAGGTAAATTGAATCAAAAACATTCTAAATGGGTAGATTTTTTACAAATTTATATGTTTGTTTTGAAACACAGGTCAGGGAAATCAAACAAGGTTGATGATGCATTGAGTTGGAGGACAGTATTGTTAAATACCATGTCAATTGCAGTGGTAAGTTTGGAATGTGTGAAAGGGTTGTATGAAGAGGATGCATATTTTGCATAGGCTTGGAAGGCATGAAAAGAGCCATGTATTATGGACCAAATACCATTCTTATAGTGCCACATTCAAGAAGGATTCTTGTTTAAGAACCAACAGTTATGTCTTCCACAGAGCTCAATACGGTTGAACCTCGTTAGAGAGTTTCATAGTGGCGGTTTAGGAGGACATTGTGGCATGGAAAAAACCATATCATTAGTGAAAGAACGATACTTTTGGCCCAACATCAAAAAATATGTCAAGAAATTTGTTGATTTCTATAGAGTTTGTCAATTAGCTAAGGGTAGAATTTAGAATACAAGACTTTACACTCCATTTTCAGCGCCTGAAATACCATGGGAAGATGTAAGCATGGATTTTGTGTTGGGACTTCATATGACACAAAGGAAGTATGATTTTGTTATGGTAGTAATAGATCGGTTTTCAAAAATGGCACATTTTTTAGCATGTAAGAAGACAAGTGATGTTAGTGAAGTGGTTTCCTTGTTTTTCAAAGAAGTGGTATGGTTACATGGCTTACCGAGGAGTATTAATTCAGACAGAGACATGAGATATCCTGGTCACTTTTGGAGGACACTTTGAAAAAGGTTGGGTTCTAAGTTGTTATACATTTCATAATACCATCCGCAAACATATGGGAAGACCGAGGTGGTGAACCAAAGTTTAGGGAACTTATTGAGAAGTTTGAGTGGCGAAAATCCTAGCCAATGGGATTCATTTTTGGCGCAAGTTGAATTTGCTTACAATGATTTAGTGAATAGATCTACAGGGAAGAGCCCATTCCAAATTTTTTATGGAAGGTCACCTAAAGGGGTGGTATATTTGGTTGATTTGTTGGATCTAGGAGATAAAAGGAGTGTTGATGCCAATGATTTTGCAGATATTATGCAAAATTGCATGAGCAAGTGAAGCATAAACTACAGGAAAGTAATAACAAGTATAAATAGAGGACAAACTTGCAGCGAAGACAGAAAATATTTAAAGAAGGTGAGTTATTCATGGCTCACTTGAGAAAGGAAACATTTCCCAAAGGTACTTATAACAAACTTAAGTACAAAAAATAGGACCGTGCAAAATCTTGAAAACAATTCTGATAATGCTTATCAATTGGAACTTCCGGACAAGTTCAATATATATCCAACATTCAATGTTGTTGATCTATATGAGTTCCATGAAGGAGAAAACGGTGATGATGAAAGTATTATGGACGGATGGGAACAAATACTATCCAAGCGAGTTGAGGAAGTGGAAGAAATTTTGGCCACAAGGATTGGTAGAAAAACTCACAACAAGGAATATCTAGAATATTCGGTCAAATGGAAAAACAGAGGATATGAGGATGCATCATGGGTTTCCTAAGAAGAACTAAGGTGCCTATGAAACTCTTCGTCCTCTAGAGAAACAACCACATGAGTTGGGAGCTCATGTTTTTCTTACCAAGGGTGTCTGATGCAGGAGCATCTTTGGTTCTAGGAAATCCGCATCACCGAAAAACATTTAAAATTATGTACAAGTTAATTTATGATGAATAAGGATGGTTGCAACTCTAATCAATATCTCGTGTTGCTACTCCTTGTTAAAAATTGACAATGTTGCAACTTGTTGCAACTCCACGCTATAGGATTGGTGCTGCAACTTGTTGCAACACCACACTACAAGAATGGTGTTGCAATTCACTGCAACTCCTATGCTGTGATTCCACGCTACAAGATTTGAGTTGGAAACTTTATGTTGCAACTCAATGTGTTGATTCCAAACTCAATTCGTGTAGCTCATGAAGCTTAAACGCCATGTGGGAATCATTGGTGAGGGAAGAGGAAACAAAACCGAATTGGAAAATGTTCGGAGAGAACATGCATGACTATTCATCTTCCCAATGGAAGAGGAAAAAAACCAGTTGATAGAAACGACATAAAAAGAAGGGGAAAGGAAGATGTATGGGTTGATTCTATCCATAAGAAAGGAAGGTTTCCATCGGGTTTATTGGAAGCGACTGATACAACCACCAAGAATGAGATTGAGAAGAGACGATACAATCTGTAGAAGAACAACACAATGCATCTGTTTTAGTCCAGTGAGAAAGATGTATTTCTCGATTACATTGTAATAAGGGGCATTCTGAAATCAATAATAAAAGCAAGGATTCAAAACATGTTTGTTTTCTTCTGGTTATAATTAATTTCCTTATATTTCAATATTAACAACAATAAACAAATTTTTCATTGTGTGCTTGAATATGATTTTTTTTGTGCATTCTGAAGGGAGAGCATAGTCCTGTAAGTGTTAGAATTTCTTTAGGTCTGTGAATTGTGTCATCTACCATGTCAAATGTAGGTGTATGAGTTGTGCCATCTACCATTTCAAATGTTTACAGTATATCTTCTTTGAGTTATTAAATTTTAACTTCATTAATAGTCATGTAAAAATTAAATCATCAATATATAAAATGAACAATAATAAATCTACACTCTTCTTTCATGGTATTCACATATAAATTCATATCTTAATTACTTATAGTGAATCAAACTTCTCTAAAGTATTCATCAATGCACACATATCATGCTTTGGGTGCCTTATTTATCCATACAAAGATGTTTGAAACTTATAACACATTAAATTCTCATTTCTAGGCTCTAGAATGTACACTTTTTATCCACCCATTTAAAAATGAAATCTTTATGTCCATTTGGTGCAATGTCCATTGAAGCTACTCTACAAGATATAAGACAATTTGAAACCAACTGAAAAGATGATCACAATAACATGAAACAGAGCCAAGAATCAAACTTAGAGAACAAACCATAAGGTATATGGCATGGAAAGTGTATGTTCTTAAAAGTTATTGTATGAGAAAATGCCAAACTAAACAAACACACATAATCCTTACAAAATTGATTTCATCTCTGATATGATTTTTAATGCATTTCATCCAACGTTCTTTTCTAAATTATTTGTCTGTTACTGATCAATTAAAAAACTATGGCAAGAAATAATATTCTTTGACTTACCATATCCACATATATATAAAGAGCGGGAGGCACAAACTACTAGAGGTGAATCAACAATTTGATATTAAGCTTGTGGCATCTGCAAACATTCCTCTACCCGTGAAATACTTTAGGGAAGGAATAACATCGACCCTCAACCACATGAGGAGGTTTAGGGAGAAGCTTCAAAGAGGTTTAGGAATAAAGTTCTACAAATGTTTATTGATCAAATAAATCAAGCTAATTCAATATTTAAAACAATATAAAACAAGGTTGTGTGGTAGCGTAGTCCTTGCCAACGAGGTTAGAAAGAAAATATTTGAAAATGGGGTCGAATTGTAAATGATGGAAATGTTGTGTGTAACATGTATATCACGGAACATGGGGCAAAAGTAAATGACACTTGGCATGTAGAGCACCATTTATTTTTTGAAAGTATATAACAAACTACAAATTTGTTCACAGTGGAAGAAAAAAATTGGGAATTTAAATGCATTTCCCATATGGACTGGTGAAAGATAAAAATGTATGAAGACATTAATTTAAAAGAAGATACGAAAACAATTTTATTTGAAATATGTAAAAAAATAAAAGTTTGTTACATACTATTGGAAATTTTGAAATGTATATGACAAAAATGTTGTATGCAACATGTATATCACGGAACATGGGGCATAAGTAAATGACACTTGGCATATAAAAATTGAAATGCATTTGTCAACATGGGGCATAAGTAAATGACGGTTGGCATGTAGAGCACCATTTATTTTGAAATATATAAAAAAATAAAAGTCGGTTACATATAAAAATTTAAATGCATTTGTCATACAGATTGGTGAAAGATAAAAATGTATGAAGACATAAATTTAAAAGGAGATAAGAAAACAGTTTTATTTGAAGTATGTCAAAAAATAAAAGTTTGTTACATACTATTGGAAATTTTGAAATATACAAAAAAATAAAAGTTTGTTACATATTAATGGGAATTCAATGTGTTTTCCATGTAGAATGGGATTGGGGCTCCCGCGGACCATTAGATAAATATGTACAAGAAACAAGACTATAGAAAGAAGATAGAGTGCAATACCTGCAAAAAAAAAATTTGAAAGGTATAATTGTTTCCGTACACATCTCTATTTAAGAAAATGGAATAATTGGGTTGATAAACAAAGAAGGATGCAATCAGTAGACTTACAGTGAGGGTACATATAATCCCTTTGGCTATTTTCTTGCGACTTCTGTTTCATTGATGTCGCCGACGGTTGTGGTTTCAATGATGTCGTCGACGGTTGTTGGAATCCTGGAAACTTCTTGTTGCCTTTCGTCGGAAGCCTTCTTCATTTTCCTTTTGAGCCATTCTTGAATGTAGTTTCTCATTGGGATGACGTTGATCTCATTCCGGATTTTTATGTTGTTAAGATCGCTTTCTAATTCCTAGAAGTCGATAGAAAGATTACACATAGCCTGATGAATTTCCTCATTCTGTACTGAATATTTGACTAGCCAGTCATCGATGTGAGCTTGATAAAAGTGAAGGATGCTGTAAAAATTTTCGAGAGACAAGGCCTTAAACATAGAAACTTGTTTATCGAACTCTTTCTTGGTTAAGGGAAAGGAGTTTGCAATTAAGTCGGGGTCTTGGAAGTCATTGGTTTTTCTGGCTAAGTCTATCCTTGACAACCTTGTGAATAATTTACCTTTCTTCGATATGGTTTGTTCACATGACTGAACAATGAGATGCAGGTTCTTCACTTTTTCTTTCCAACATAAATTCAATTGACCGATCCAGTTTTTGGATGGAATATCTTGTTCTCTTCTTTTTGTTTCTGTCATATTGTTGACAATGGTGCCAAAAGGAAGGACTGTTTTTAAAAGGAAGTTTTCTTCATATTTTAACTCCGCCTGCAAATGTTCTAGCAAACTATGTGCCCTGGTTCCAAGGGAAGTGATGGTTTGTGATGTTTTTCATGCCTTGGTAACTAGTTCCATTCTTTTCTTGATATTATTCTCCACATATCCTCTACAGGATGCCAACAGGGTGGAGGATGCTTTTACTTTGGCTACAGGGGTGGAAAACATGGCTATTTCCAAAGGATTGACAAGCAATGATATAGGAATGAAAGACTCTTCCAATTCCTTTACCTGGTCCTTCAGTCTGGCATTCTCAGTCTCGATGCCTCCAATGGAATCATGAAGTGCTTCTCTGGTCGCGGTGTGAAGTTGAATGATTTGGGATGGCCACATGTTGGAAAGGGAAACCTCTGAACGAGATTTCCCTTTCTTATTTTTAACATCTTTTTTCTCAATTATCAATTTTTTGGACTGGCAATAAAAAAAATTGCTCTGGAACACGAAGGATTCATCTTCGTGAAAATTTTCGGTAACGAATATGTCCATTAGACGGCTATGTTGGATGGTGTTTCCGGGCTGATCAAGGAAGTGGAACATGCGATCCAGATCAGTTTCAAGTTCCATGTTCTCACTCTGAATTTCCGGCTCTTCCGCCTATCCCACATTTTTTTTCTCTTCTTCTCTACTGGAAGCTTGTGAGAATTATCAATTTTACAATGAGGAGGGTTTTTATCTCCTCCTCCATTTGAAGAACTTTGAGTTTCTTTGTTTTTGTGGTGGGTTGTTGGAGAGATGCTCTGGGATGTCATACTTTTTGGAGTGTTATTTGTCGATTGAACACTCTTTTCACCGAGGCCTTTCCCCTATTACATGTACAATTTAGTGCATCTTTTCACTGTGTCCACGATGCCGACATCAAAGGCAGGAGCGTTGCCGCCACTATCTCTATTTTTGGGCAGGTGTTTTTATTAAAAACAATTCACTGTTTGTAAATGTTGTCGAAAAATATTATAGGGGTCAAACCCTCTTATGATTTCATCATATCTCAGGTTGGAGATGCTATAATGTGCTGTGAATTCCTCAATTTTATTGACGTTTTTCAACACGAACTCCCCTAGTTTCCAAGGTAGAGGAATAAACTGTTTTTTCTTCTTCTTTTGCAACAGATGCAACCAGTAATTGTATTTTTGTGCGGTCTCTGCAACAAACATTATGTTCGTAATGTGACATGGAAGGAGAGAAGGTATTTCTGTGGAGCCAAAAATTCTTATGACAGTGTAATTATCTAAATGTTCGAGTGTCCCCTTCCTGTGCAAAAAATTGGTTTCCTGTTCAGATATACGGGGAGCATTTTCTTATAACAACAAAAATTTGAAAATAGACACGAAGACATTAAAAACTTCATAGAAACAGTGGGAATTCTTGTGCTTCCACAAGGCCTGGTACCAGAACGTTACTGGGTGGAATTCGCAGTTGACATTCTTGGAGAGAGACAGTTGTGGAAACTGACAGGAATGCGTTATCGCAAAAACTAAATAGGACGACATATAAAATTTATTTTCCCTTTTGAAGCTTGACAATTGGGAACAAATTTCATGGGAAATTAACTTTCCCCAATAAAAAATGGATTTTTCGTTGGCTGTGAAATAAAAAATATAAAGAGCCATCTGGGAAACAGTTGTTGTGGATTCCTGTCCTGTTATTCTTGTAAACAACCAGACAATTTCGCGAAATGGATTTCTAAATGAACTAACCTGCAAGCTTGTAATATCTTCAGGAACTAGAAGAGGGTTTTCCAATAAATGGGGCAAGATGTCCAACCCGTTATTATGCTTTGCTAGGAACTATTTCGAATATTCTCCTTTGAACGTCAATGTTGGCTTCGACAATATTAGCATTTGGTGGAAGACCTGAGGTGAAAAAGAAACATAAGAGTGGTCCCGCAGTGGAATAATTATTTTGTCTTAAATAAATTTATCAGCGCACCACGAGACTAGGTCCTTACAGTCAAAAACCTCAGGGACACAGCCTGCACGAGAAATCCCATAGGTCCAAATTACTTGGTTCTCTGCAGCAAAGGTTGAGTAATAAGAATATTCCCTGGACCACTGGAAGTTATGGTCCTCACGCCCAAAGATGTTCACTGTATCTCCACAGAACTGTTGTCGAATTGATGCCATAGGTTTATGAGAACGTTGGTTTGCTCTAGATTATGGTTGAAATGAACAATTAGAGCTGATAATGTAACTCTCCACTAAATCTTGGTTAAATTATTATGAATGGGAAAGCTCCTCGAGCCTTTCGCTGGTTAATGACAATCTGTATGGGTGGTGCATGATGAACTATTAGCAGTAAAGCTTACTTATGACATATTTAGAAATGCGAAGGTGGCGGGTACGACGAAGAGAAATTAAGGATTAGAGGTTCCGTGAATGTGCCAAGGCCACAACGTGCAAACGACATTTCATGATTTTGAAATCAACACTTGGAAGGGATAATATACCCCCCTGCAAATCTTGGTTTAATGTGCATTAATAGGAGATATTATTGAGCCTTTCACCCATCAATGACAATCTATATGGATCTTGCATGATGAGTTGTTACAATTAAATGTCAGTATTTGCATATTTAGAAACAAGATATGTATATATATATATATATATATAACTATTTTTTTTCTTTTATTATAGACAAGTGCGAAGGTGATGGAGACGGGGGAGAGAAAGGAAATAATGGAAAGGTTTGAAAAGCGGTCAAACGAGATTCAAAAAAGGGTTACAGGGATACTCAGGAGAGGCGAGTGTTCCACGGTCAAATTTTATGTACTGGAAATTTTGACTACAAAACGTGTAAAACGGAAGAGATCATGATGGTGTAGTTCAACGGCCAGTTTGTATATTTGCAAAATTCTGACAAAGTAGCTAAGTATGGAATAGGGAAGCATTCAGGCATAATCCTTCTCAGAAGCAAGGATTGAAGTTTTTGTGAAGGGACCAACTCGACGACGCGGAAATGACATTCCATGATGTTTGAAATTAGCGCTTGCTAATTGTATGCCTACAAATAAGATCTTATATATAATTGGTACTTGCTAATTGAAAAGGGGTGTGGGCACAGTAAACAACGACTAGGAACTGAATATTTCTTCAACCCGCCAAACCAACGATCTGCCAAAGAAATTTGAAGAAATGGCGAAGAATGGAAAGTGGACAGACGGGTTTGAAAATGGGGTGACAATAGTTCCATAGAAGATGTAAGGACCCGACAGGTAAATTGTATTTCTCAGAAGTTTTCAGTGCAAAATGTATACCACGGAAGAGGGCATGATAGGTGGAGCGTAATATAGAAGAGGGTATGATCTAAGTCCAGTTGTAAATTTGTCTATCACGGAAGTGACGGTACTGTTTGCAGGCCATGGAACAATAGAAGTCCAATCTAGATCCCGTCTACCAGAAATTTGTGACCGGAGAAGTGTCTTCGTCTGTCAATTTCTCTATCGTGGAACTCCGAGACATTTCATTAGCCAGCCAGCCTGCAAGTCTGGTTGTCCATTTGTATAGTGAAAAACTGTAGGTTCAGTTTGTAGGGCACAAAACTATAGAGGAAATACTTTGCCCTTTAATGTAGCATCTGTGGCGCAAATGTGGTATGGCTTGTTTTATCACTTTTCCATACGTAAACAAAGGCAATCTTGAGCCTGCCATCCCTAGAGACTGTGTGTCAATTTGTATATCGTGGAGGCCTGAATGTTGTTTGGAGGTCACAAAAAAGTACAAGTGCAATGTTGAGCCAATCAACGCGCAAGTATGCCTGTCAATTTGTATATGGCGGAACTCTGGGTGCTACTTGTAGGACATGGAACAATAGAGGTCCAATTTAAAGAAAGGGGAAGCGCTCATTGGAAATGCGTGAATACGCCAAACCGCGCAACAAGGCATTTTCGAAAAAAAATGATTAAGTAACCAGGAAGAGAAACTACAGGGAGTAAAAAAGTGGGAAAATAGAAAGGCGGAGGGTAGTTTTCGTAAGCGCGAATTGGTTTCAAAGAAGCCCCATTGTTGTAAAACCATCATTTTCTACTAATTGTCAGCAAATGCATTGTTGAAGATTAGATTTTATTGCAACCTGTGTGTGTAAGTATCTTCTTGATACATTTTTCCATGACTATAACATATTAACTTAACTATTAAACTTCATTTTCTACTAATTTCCAGCAAATGCTTTGTTAAAGATTATATTTTATTGGAACGTGTGGGTGTAACTGTGTTCTTGATACATTCTTCTATGACTGTAACATATTAAATTAAGTATTAAACTTCTTGCATTATGGGTTGTTAGTATTAAAAATTAATAACTGCATGTCTAGAAACAAGAATGACGATTTTTCTGCAAGATTGTACATTGGTATTGCTATGTTCTATCTGCATTATGAATAGAATTGAACATTGGTTTGAAACTGTGTGCAATCCAGTTTTTGTTTTCATAAAAGGCTGGTCGATTGACAGAGTAAATTGTCATATAATTGTTACATGTTCCATCTTAGAAAAAATAACCTAAGTAAACACAATATCCAAGAACTATGACACCACCGAATCTGCTAATCAAAGCAGGCGTTAAATCCAGAAAATAAGCAGCAATGAAGACTCCAAGGAAAAAAAATTTAATAGCAAATCCATTTAAAAATATAACAAAAACCCGAGTATTTTACATCTATCCTTAGAAATTGGACCTAGTTCTTCAGGCCAAAACATTGAATGTATCTGCCACAAACACAGGCACGGGATCCGCAGTATGCAACATCCTTGCAGTTTTCTCCTCGATGAATCATCTTGTGGTGAAATTGATAGTTTTCAGAATCTTCTTGTGAGGAAGAAGATGAAAAATGTTGTAGGGAAAATGGAATATCTCTTAACTAAAACTGCCTTTGCATAGTCGAAAAAAATTTAGGGACACAGGTTGCACGTGCAATTTCAAAGGCCCAAATTAGTCCATTCTGGGTGGAAGAAGATGACTAGTAGAAAAATGTCTTGCAGCAATGAGAGTTCTGGACTTCATTCCCGAAGATGTTAATTGCATATCCAGAGAACAGGACAGTAGTCCCGCAAGTGAACATTTTTTTGGCTTGAAATATATCTTTGGGAGCTTCACCATATCATTTCTTTACAGTGAAACTCTTTCACCCAGAACAGACTAATTTCGAACTCTAGAATTCCTACTTTCACGCTGCAAAGCAACTATTACATTCAACGTCAGTTTCTTTTCTGAAACTCTTTTTGGTGTTGTCAAGACTGCCATCTCTGAGCCGGGAATTTCCACCCGTTATGGTTTATTTCAATTTGGGCGTAGGAGTGGGAAGAGTCTCTGCATTTCCATCATCCATTGTCATATCATCGGCCATCAGATCATCTTCTTCTAGCTCAGAATCCATGACATCAACCTCTGCGGCAGCCATGAATGCAATTGGGCAGGTTCTCTCAGCAGGCAGGGTTGCCTTGGAATTATTTGTCTTGAAATATATCTCTCGGTGTACCAAGGGACCATCTCCTTTTTTTCTCCTGGTCAGAGGGAGATGAGAAGTAAGAATATGCCTTGGAATAGTGGAACCTCTGACCATTATGCATGAATGTGTTTACTGTATCTGGAAAGAACTGCTACCACAAGCTAACAACAATTTTTGTTTTCTTGAGACAATGTTTGAAATGAAAATTGGGGAGGGATAATATAAGCCTCCACAAATTATGGTTTAATGCATATCAATGGAATATCTCCTCGAGCCTTTCGTTGATCAATGACAATCTCTAGGGTTCGTACGAAATGAGTTGTCACCATTACAGCTCACTAATTGCATAATTAGACAAAAGTGTGAAGGTCGCAGTGACGGCGAAGAGAGATTAAGAATTAGAAATTTATTAAAGGCGCCAACCCGTCGGTGAACAAAAACAGATTGCATCATGTTTGAAATGAATACTTGGAAAGGATAACATACTTCTATGTAAATATTATTTTAATTCGTAGTAATGACAAATCTTCTCTGGATTTCCGGACATTAATGACAATCTTAACGGTCCCTGCAGGATGAAATACTAGCATTAAAGCTTAATTACTGCATATCTAGAAACAAGTACGAAGGCAATGGTGATGGCGAATTGCGACGAAGCATTATACATTTCGTGCACCCGCCAATCCGTGAAACAAATTCCAAGAAATACCTAAGTATGGAAAGCGGTCGAGTGGGTTACAAAAGAAAAAGGGCAGAAGATATACCCAAGAGACGTGAAGGGTCGATGGTCATATTGCATCTCAGTGACAAATATCGGTTGTCAATTTGTATGTTGTGAAATTTCGGTTGTTGTTTGTGTGTAGGGGAATAGAAGAAGCGCAATGGAAAGAGGGAAATTTGTATATCGTTGAACTTCGGATTCTGTATATAAAAGCATGAGACATTGGGAAAAAGGAACAAGTAAACAGAAAGCAAAATCATATGAGATGAAGGGGGGTTTGTTTTCTAATTTGTAAATTGCGGAAGTCCGGGTGCTAGTTGCACGGGACAGAACAATGGAAATGCAATGTTAAACCTGCCTATGCAGGAACCCACGATTGAAAAAGGGAAAGCAAAGAGAAAAGAGAAACTAGAAATTTTCTAAAATATGAGTAATACACACTAAATATGTACTATAAAGTTATAGAGAATGTACGGATCCTGCATTCCATACTTTGCCACTTTTTGGATCACGGGTTCTCGGATTGGCAGGCTTTAAATTGGGCATCCATTGTTCCGTGGTCTACAAATAGCATCCAATATTCCGTGATATACAAATTGGCCAGCGGACCTGCGGGCTAGCTCGGTCAACATTGCACTCCTTTTGTTTCGTGTCATACAAACAATACTCTGAGTTCCACGATATACAAATTGACAAACAGACTCCAAGGATGGTGGCCTCGAGAGTGCCATTGTTTATGGATTCTAATCCCTATTAAGTATTTAACATTATCTAAAAACATTATTTTGAATACTGAATTATTAATATTAAATATTGATATTGTACAATTTAATTAGACAAGGAGGTTTGTACAATATGAAATGGGGAAGTCGTCGGTCAGTGGGGCTGGTGATATAAAAGTAAGTGAAATTTGAATACATGAATCCACCAGCTTCCTTACCAAGAAATTGTTCGAAAAAAATGAGTATTACATAAAATATACTTTTAGAAAGTATAGACATGAGTTTTTATAGATCATGTACTGTTCCCGCATTCCATACTTAAGCCAATCTTTGGATCACGGGTTCTTGGGCTGGCGGGCTCAAAACTGGGCCTCTATTGTTCTGTAACCTACAAATAGCACCCAAGAGTTCCATGATATACAATTTGACAGGCGGACTTGCCGCTTGGCTTGCTCAACATTGCATTTCTATTGTTTTGTGTCGTTCAAACAAAAATTCACAGATGGACACCAGGGCTGGTGGGCTCAAACTTACGATTGTTTAAGGATGTTGATCCTTATCAACTATCTAAAACTGCCTAAAAATATTATTTTCAAAACTAAAGTATTAATATTAAATATTCATATTGTACAATTTGATTACATAAAATTATAAAAGGATGTGAAATATCTTATTTCAAAGAAAAACCCACATATTCGGAAACTTGCGTTCCAAAAATTTTGTATAATATGAAATGGGCAAGAGGTCGGTCGGGCTACTGATATAAAAATGGGTGGAAATTTGAACACGTGTATCCGTCAAGTTCCGCACCTAGAAAATTTTGCAAGAAACGAGTTATACATACAAAATATGCACTTTTATAAAGTATGGGCATGTGATTTTATAGAGCATGTAAACAACCCTCATTCCATACTTAGCCACTTTTTGGATCGTGGGTTCTCAGGCTGGCGGGCTCAAAATTGGACCTCTATTGTTCCGTGCCCTACAAATAGCACCTAGAGTTCCGCGATATACAAATTAACAAGCGAACTTGCAGACTATTTGAATTTTAATGGCCTGTTGTCGATGTATTAGCACAATTGGACTTGGGCCAGTTTATATTCATTTTTTACAATATCAAATGGAGAAGCGATCGGTTGGCCTAGTGATATAAAAGTAATTGAAATCTAAAGTCGTGAATCCTCCAACTTCCGCAGCTAGAAGTTTTCTGAAAAACGAGTAATACATACTAAATATGTACTCTTATAAGGTATGGACATGAGGTTTTTATAGAGCTTGCACAGAACCCACATTCCATACTTGGCCACTTTTTCGATCGTGGGTTCTTGGTTTGGCGGGATCAAAACTAGGCCTCTATTGGTATGTATCCTACAAATAGCACCCAAAGTCCCGCTATATACAAATCGACAAGAGAACTTGTGGATTGGCTTGCTCAACATTGCAGTTGTATTATTTCATGTCTTCTAAACAACATTAAGAGGAAACGAGCAATACATACTAAAGATGTACTTCTAAAAACTATAGACATGAGATTTTATAGAGCATGTATGGATCCCACATTCCATACTTAATCGCTATTTGGATCATGGGTTCTTGGCCTGGCGGGTTCAAAATTGGGCCTCTGTTGTTTCGTGCCCTACAAATAACACCCACATTTCCGCGATATACAAATTGACAAGTAGACTTGCAAGCTATATGAATTTTAAGGCCCTCGTGTTGATGTCATAGAACATTTGGACTTGGTCCAATTTATATTTGTTTATTACAATATCAAACGAGGAAGCGGTCGATCGAGCTGGTGATATAAAAGTAAGTGAAATCTGAAGTCGTGAATCTGCCAACTTCCGCACCTAAAAGAATTCTAAAAAATGAGTAATACATACTAAGTATGTACTCTTATAAAGTATAGACATGAAATTTTTATATATCATGTATGGATCCTGCATTCCATGCTTGGCCACTTTTTGGATCACAGGTTCTCAGGCTGGGGGGCTGAAAAGTGGGCCTCTATTGTTCCATGCCCTACAAATAGCACCCACAATTCCTTGATATACAAATTGGCAAGCAGACCTGCGGGCTGCCTGGCTCAACATTGCACTTCTATTGTTCTGTGTCCTCCAAATAGCAGTCGGAGTTCCATGATATAAAAATTTGCAGATGGACTCCGGGGCTGGCAGGCTCAAGATTTCCATTGTTCACGGATGGTAATCCCTATCAACTATCTAACATGATCTAAAAACATTATTTTCAACACTAAATTATTAATATTAAATATTGATATTGCAGAATTTAATTAGATAATAAATTTTGTAAACTTTGGTCGGGCTAGTGATATAAAATTAAGTGGAAATCTGAACACGTGCATCCGCCAACTTCCACACCTAAATTTTTTTTGACAAACAAGAAATACATAGTAAACATGTACTTTATATGGACATAAAATTTTATAGAGCATGGACGGATCCTTCATTCCATACTTAGGCACTTTTTGGATCGCAAGTTCTCGGCTTGGCGGGCTCAAAATTGAGCCTCTATTGTTCTGTGTCCTACAAATAGCACCCATACTTCAACAATGTACAAATTGACAGGCATACTTGCAGGCTCTCTGGCTCAACATTGCACTTCTATTGTCATGTGTCCTCCATATAGCACCCGGAGTTCCGTGATATACAAATTCACAGAAAGACTCAAGGAATGGCGGGGTCAACATTGCGATTGTTTACGGATGGTCATCCTATCTAACATTATCTAAAAACATTCTTTTCAAATACTAAATTATTAATATTAAGTATTGATATTGTACAATTGAATTACATAAAATTATCAAAGGATGTTAAATCGCTTATTTTAAAAAAAGGAAGGAAACAAAAGAAAGTTTTTTAAAATTCTATCATCGCAAGCATAACAAGGACAAATTTGAATTTTAAGGGCCTCTTGTTGATATCATAGCACAATTTCACTTCGCACAGTATATATTCATTGATTTCAAATTATTTTAGGAGATTAATTTTACCAAGTTCATGGATTAAGCAAAAATGCTAAAACTATTTCAAATTATTCCAAGAGATTAATTTTACCAAGTTCATCGATCAAGGAAAATTGCCAAAACAAGCCACATACTACATTTGTGTCATAACGCCATAGAAATTATTAGGTGGATTTGCAGGGTAGCTGGCTAAAAAATTCAATTCTATTGTTTCGTGTCCTCCAAACAACAGTCGAAGTTCCGCGATATACAAATTGACAGACGAAACACACAACCAAGAACCAACTAAACTTCAAATAGGCCGCAAGCAAGTTCCCATAAGGTTCCATAGAGCAGGACGCATCCACCTTTGCACCAAACAATTTCATATACAAAGAAAAGATGTCGCTGCATTTGTTTTTCTCTTGCATCTGGTATATGTTCCCAGTAGAAAATAACTAGGGCCATGGGATATATGGGGTTTGCTTCCATGCTTCCCATTTTTTGGACCAAACAATGTAATGCGTGTGCAATCCCAACTAGCCGAGTCCGACGAACATTCATTTGGATATTGAAGAAATATTACAGAGACACATGAGGTATTTTCCTTTCCTAACAAAGTTTCATATATATATATTTTTTCCCTTCTTCAGCTGATATGCAAAATTTCATTGTCCTCATTTAAGGTGAATTTGTTGTGTATCCGAAGGTCCCATAGGATGTAGACACTGCTTGCCTTTTTCTGTAGATATGTTTCATACGACAACTCTGCCAACTTAGGAAACACATTTTATAATAGAGGTTGCCTAACCGTACAATGCACGGTTGTGTTTTCCACGGTTCGGACAACAACATTGACACAATGTCCATATATATATGGACATTTTTCACCGCATCGCAGACAATCAATCATATCATCACTTATCAAAGCGGAGGCAAAAGCAGGATAGTTTCATTTTTCACATACAGGTTCAAAGGGGGTCGAGTACACATTGGTTTCAACTAAAACACCTTCAACCTGACAACACAAGCATATAAATGAATACATTGAACAATATAATACACAGCTGCACCCCCTCCTCCCCTTAAAAAATAATAAATAAATAAAACAGGCAACAAAAATTTGTTCAAAGCTATTTCTATAAGAAAAGTGAGGATGATTTTGTGGATGTATACGCACAACAGTTGTAGAGCTAGCTATTTTTTTCAGATCCTCTACTATATCTTCTCGCAACTCGGTTTCAAAGGTTGTCTGGATTGTCTGAAAGATCCTTTCTCTAACATCCCTTTTCTTTGTTATATTTTTGAAGAGAATAAGTGGAATCTTCCCTTTATGCAATTGTTGCTCCATTGACGAAAACAAATTTGAATACGCATCGAAAAATTGCAGCTGCAACATGGAACACTACAATATTTGAGTAACTTACTCGTGATACATGCACATGCGAAAATAAAGGACAAAACTGAATATGAAAACCGGTACTATTGCCTTGTCGTTGTCCGAATCTCCATCCTTTATATGGAGAATGTGTTGTGAGACAAGTTTTCTTGCCAGTGTGACAGCTACGCCAATCGTTCTGATTGGGTAAATGTCAGTTCTCTGTGCAAGCTGGCTGATAGTCAAATCCGGGACGAAACAATATTTTGAACAAACAACGAAATTTTTTTCCACAATACTTGTTTCGTTGAGCAAAATAATTCGATCACAATCACCACAATCATATACTGTTTTGGGAAATATATTAAAATTTGTAATGGATATCCCATTACCCGACAATATTTTTTCTACATTTTTCTGGACAAGTTGTGGAGGAATAGTCAGTGTCACTGTCATCATGGCCTCCTTGTCTATCATGTCAGCATGCATAATGGATCTACTTTTGTTTTCCTTGTCCAAGTAGGTGCTATAGACGACCATTATGTCTCGGAAGAACACTTGTGTAGTTCGGCGGTTGTTCAAGCCCTCTATTGATAGTACTTTAGATGTTACAACTCTAGAACCGGTGACATTTTTTGAAGAGGAAAACTAAAGTGAATGGTACTGTTCATATATATATTGTAGTATTCTTTCATTGGCATAAATATACAAGTACATGCATAGCTTCGATGAACTATGGAGGCAGAGTGTTACAACCACACCTCTTAGTCTGCGGAACATGCGGCACATTCGGCGTCTCGCTTGTACTTGTTGACACTTCTTGTGAACTGCAAACCATGTATTGTAGATGACATCAACATATTCACCATGCCATAGATGAATATATAGGTGAGGATATTTGTTTGGTAAACATAGTGAGAGCAGAGTGCATGCATCTTTACCTTTGGCCTTGTTAGTTTATTTATGTCTAGGATGACTGACTGCTCATGCCCATGTCACTAGTCCAACTTTTTCTAATGCAAGCAAGTGCAGATGAACATCAGGACTAAAGAATCATATGCATTGTATACTTTCCATCAGAAGGACTAAATAACCGTAAAATTGTATGCATCTGATTTTTTTAACTGGAAAATTGTTTAACAGTAAACAGGGGGTGAGGGCGGGGCACCACGACCAATCTGTAAATCATAGACCCTCAGAAGTTAGGGAAGCAATCTTGAACCTGCCAGCCTGGCATCCACAATCGACAAAGTGGGTAACTAAGCGTGACCATAGGTGTGAAACCGTTAGTACGCCAATGGGTGCACCAAGGCATTTTCAAAAAGATTAAGACTAAGCAGATGAATTAGAAAATAAAATGGAAAATGGAAAAAAATAGAAATAGGGAGGGCAGAAAGGCCCATTGCTGCGAAGCCATCATTTTCAAGTCTAATATTATATGCCCCCACTCGGTTTGTATATTTAATTTACCAGCATGGTTGGTATACCTTTTACAAGATTGTACCACAGAACCCTCTGTTGTTGCACATAACAATTCATCTTCTTGTCGAAGCAGCCTATTTTTTCCAAGGCAGCAATGTCGATTATGCAATGGACATGAAGGCAAGTTAGTATGAAGACAAACATCTAAAAGAAAGAGAAACAAATCTATTTACCCACCAAAGATTCCATCGCCCTCTCCAGCCATTTTGTTTGTTTAAATGAAGCAATGCAGCGAAAACACAATGGACATGAAGTAGGTTAGTATGCAAGGAGGCATGTATTGAAGATAACTTATAATGAAGACAGACATGTAAAAGAAAGAGAAACAGGGTTATTTACCCGCGAAAGAGCCCATCGTCATCTCCAACCACTCTTTTTCTTTAAATGTAGCAATGTAGCGAAAACACAATGGACATGAAGCACGTTAGTATGCAGGAAGGCATGTAATGAACATAAGTTACCATGTAGGAAGGAACGCAACATGTACATATAATAAACTAAGTGAACACATATATAGACAATAAATGAAATACAAAACAACACAATATGAAATAACAGTACAAGAATCCACCTTTCTATATCCTCTTCAACCGATGCAGTCAAGACTCCATCGTTTTCTCCAGCTATTTTGTTTGTTTGAAATTGGGAACGCACAAAATAAAACAAACATGAATGAAATTTGGTATGCACCGGAGAACAAGCAATATGTACATATACCAAAAGAGACTCAATGAATAGTCTAGAAGATAGGCATAAACATGAACCCTTGCGCTTCTCTATCCATAGTTGTAAACATGTAATTTTTTTTGCCCTGCTCAAAATATATTACAAGCCACAAAATATTACGAAATTGCATGGCCATAGCTAAATGATTTCCGGTTTTCTGTGGAAAATTATCCAGATATGATTCCACCGATGGAAATACATGTTCTTTATCCTCTACATAGACTGATGTGCCCACGACACAATTTTTTGGTTTTCTGTGGCAAACTACCCAGACATGCTTCTAGACATCGAAATATAATCTTGCAGAATCTTTGTTGTACATATCATAGCTCAAGTACAACACAAATTGTATCATGCGCACACCAGTCTGTGTAGAGGAGAAAGAACATGTAATTTCATATGGGAACATATGACCATACATGGTTTATAAATGTACCCTGCATATGCTTTATTCTAACAAAAAAATAGTGCATATTGCAATTTCACATGTAATCCTCCAACAATTTTGCATGCAACTATTTTATTTCATGCCACCACTAAAGCACCAGCGAAATCTCACAGCAGAACAGATATCGAACTCAGTAGACAGGGAAAATAACACAATTGCATGTTGACTCCTGGGTGCAGGGGATGAACACCGTAAAGCGCCCCAAAAACAATAA
>CBVK0104129129.1:2740-13117 GCA_900067695.1 Picea abies
ATGGGGGAATTTGCTCTTTAAAGATAGGTAGACCTTTGACCATGGAGTTTTTTCTGAAGAAGAATTAGACTCTGAAATGGTAGATGTCAAAATCTTGTATGCCAAACCATTGTTTCATTCAGGGTTGATGCACTCTGTGCATAAGGTTGACTCAGATTTGCAGTTCTGAGGGTAAGGGGAAACATTCTATTTGGAGTCATATAGATTTCAGAAATCAATTTTCTACTGGGTTTTTTATCATAGATTTTGCAAGATGCTCCCTCAAAAAGTACCTTATATCCTTTTTCAATGAGTTGTCCTACACTTAACAAGTTATGTTTCAAGTCTGGAACATGATAGACATTACATATGTCTTTCTTTACATTCTGTTTAGTAAGAATAGGAATAGTTCCTTTTCCTTGAACTTTGACTAAATGATCATTTCCAAGTGTAATATCAGATGAGATTGAAGAATCAAGGCATGAAAGTAATTCTTTGTTACCTGTCATGTGATTGCTGCATCCACTATCCAACAACCAGAGATCTTTAGGTTGTTGTTCAGTTTTGTGGCATGAGAGAAACATACCTATTGAGGTGTCTCCCATATGATTTGACACATGTGCTCTGCCTGAGAGCTGATCTGCCTGCTTCTTCCTGCATTTAGATTCATAGTGCCCATACTTTTTGCAGTAATAACATTGAATGCTAGTTTTGTCATTTAATCTTCTCCCTTTGCCTCGTTGAGGCTGGAAATTCTGATGTTGATTTTGTTGGTGATTTCTTTGACCTTGGAAATTTTTATTTGGATATTGTTGTCTGTTCCCTCCACTGGTATGAGGGTTACCTTGATTGCTCCCTCTTCCTTGGTAACCTCTGCTTCTTCCTCTGCCTCTCCCTCTGCTGAAGGAGAATTGAGTTTTGAAGGCATTTGAGATTGATTCATCTGTGAGATGCAGTCTGGTCTCATGTGTCACCAGAGAACCGATTAGTTCATCTGTTGAAAATCTTGACAGATCCTTGGATTTGAGGATTGTTGTTACAACCATTTGAAATTTCTTGGGTATAATTCTGAGAATTTTCTCAACAATTTGTTGATCAGTGATGGTTTCACCAATCTGTCTGATCTGGTTCACGATTCCCATGACTCTGGTCATGAACTGATCTACAGTTCCAGGCTCTGTCATCCTTAAAGTCTCGAATTGCGTCCACAAGGTCTGCAGTTTAACTGTTTTGACCCTGTCATTTCCTTGATAGGAAGATTTAAGAATATCCCAGGCCTGTTTGGAAGTACCAGCACCTGTGATTTTTGAGAAAATCGAGTCATCCACAGAATTCTAAATCCAGAATTTCGCTTTGTTTTCTTTGGTCCTCAGAGTTGCCTGAGCAATTATCTACGCATTTGTCATGGCAGTGAGGGCGGTTGGATCTGGTTCCACATATCCAAGATCCACTGGTTCCCAACACTCTTGTGCTTGCAAGAATGATCTCATCCAAATAGACCAAAATTCATAATTCTTACCAAGAAGAATCAGACCCTGAGTTGGGCCTAGATTGCTAGACGATACCATGATTTTTGAATTAAAAAAAAAAATTACAGAGGAAAATTTATATTTACCTCCGATCGGTGAAACCTTGATTTTACCGATGGCCAATGGGAGCTTATCGGGCTTGAATTGTCCCTTGGTCTCCTTGTAATGTGACCACACGTTTTTCTTTTAAAGAGCTACGGGCTTTTCCCGTTGTTTTCCTTTCAAAATGCCGAAATGCGAAAATTTTCCTTTTGACTTTTCAACGGTCCAGATCTTCCTTTGATCTGACGATCCAGATCTTATTGGGATATCGCGAATTGGGATTTCGTGAGTTCTGATGTTGAGCTCTTCTGTCTCCTCGATTCCTTGATCTCCGATTTACCGATGGCGCGTTCCTTTCGGGACTTTCCCGATTCCTCTGATCTCTGCCACGCGTCCCAGCAGATGGACAGTCGTGCTCTCTCCTCATGATTTCGCGATTTGATGTGTCCCGGATGTCTCGTCTCCAGGATCCGCGAAATGTCGATGCGCTCATTGACTCGTTTGACGAGATGACATCAGCTAGGCCCCGCAAATGGAGGGTTCCTCCTGTTGGGATTTCGAACTTCACGGTTTCAAGGTGCACGAGATCCTTGTCCTTAGGATTCGTGATTTGCCGAATCCCGATATGTTGATGGCCCTTTCCTTATCGAAACTTTCCCCGAGTCCCCGGATTTACGCCATGCGTCCAGGTGAGAGGGACGGTCCTGATTCCTCCTCAGGATATCGCGACTTGCGATGCTCCAAATTTTTGTCAACGTGAAACTGTGATTGTTGAAACGTCGATGGTTTACTTGATGTTCACCACGTGTCTGGTCAAATGGACAGCTGAGATCTGATCGCGATTTCACGTATCACGATTTCGCGAGTTGTGATGCCAAATTTCTTTGACAACTTGAAACCCGGAATGCCAATGTGATGATGCGTTTATTTGCTGCCACCTGTCCTCTGAGATGGACAGCTCACAAGTCTTCTCGGGATATCACGTATCAGAGTTTTGGAGTGCAAATAACCTTTGCTCGTCCAACTCCTGATTCTCGATTTTGCAATGTGAAGAGGATCGACGGCTCACGATCTTTCCTATCCAACAGTCCAGAAGAACTCATAATTTCACGGATTGCGAATTCTCACGGCTGCTTCTGACCTTTACACCTTGTGAGTCACGAAATGCCTAGATCTCACCACGTGTTTCTTGATGGACAGTCTGGATGATGTCGGGACTTCACAAGTCAAAAATTCTCCGGTGCGCTTCAAACGACTAAACGTCGTGCACCTTCTTGCTGATCCAACGACTGTCGAGCGTTTGCGCAAGATCTGACGGCTGAGATGCTTTCGCCTTTTCTGCGCTCTCCTCTTCCCTTCTGAACTGAATTCCTGCTTCGGATTCGTTCGCAAGATGAATCTTACGGCCTCAGTAGCTGTTCCTTGCACCTGAGACACGTTCTTTACACCCGTGGAAGAAAGATTCGTGAATATTTCAAAGATTTGAAAGAATTTCACGAGTACTTTGTTTTCTGCTACAATCTTTGACAGATTTGAGTGATTTCCAAGAATCTTTAAACGATTTTTCCTTCTACATGAATCTTTAACGAATTTAAGAGAAATCTTCACGTTCTTTAAACATTCTTTTGTTCTGCAGCTCTTCTTCGTCACTCTTTGACGATTCTTGAAAAATTACAAGAATCTTTTACTGTTTCTTCTTCTACGTTGTCTTCGTCTAGGATCTTTCGAGCGTTGCACGCTCTACTTCCTCTGCAAGCTTCTTACGACGATCTTTTGAGATTATTGCAGACATCTCTCCAAGCCTTGTGAAAAGTCTGTGTCGCGTGCTCTCAAGATCCGTGAAGCTCTGTACTGTGAGGATCGTGTTTCTCTCCGAACTATGTGAAGAGGCTTACTGTTGAAGCTCTGATACCATGATAAATTGTGAAGCAAAGAGAGATGCAGAGAGAAAAGAATAGAACAGTATATTGAAATTTATGAAGAAGTACTGAACTAGTTGAAGTACAATGCAATGGGAGATGGTTGAGCTAAATAGGCTCAAGAAAGACAAAAATAGAAAGTACAATTGTCCAGTACAACTGGAAGTGTACAATCAGACTGTTGTGGTTACATTATATTTAACATCATCAACAGTAATATATGTCTTCCAACAACTTTCCAACTTGCTTTCACTTTGTAGCTGGTGAATGGCGAGGATGGCATCTGGGCACAAGCTTCAGCGCGGCTTCAAAACGCAGAAAGTCTGAAAGATACACACAAAATCACACTTTATGAAGTAAAAGGCAAACAAATGGGGCCTTCTCTTCCAGGGCGCATATCGCCTGTTTACAAGAGAAAGATGAATCAGATTCCATAATCAATCATGTTTTGGTCCTGTCCTATGATAGAGGTGATGATGAGGATGAATTCAGGATCCCGCAGTTATAAATGTGAGTGTGAACTTTTGATTAGCATGATACCTTATCAACTGGACTTTCTTGATTTCGGACAGGCAAGTTGCATGATGAGGACATTCACTTTCAATAGGGATACTCTCTACTTCTTTCCATAAAATAAACATATATTAAGTCAACAACAGGATTTGACAATAATAATCAATCTATAACTGCTAAGTACTAAGTTAATCACTATCTTCAAAGAATGTAATGAGAAAGTGTATCTGAAGGCCTTTCCTTAAGGCAAGGATTATTTGTGATGGATTAAGTTAATCATTGTATTAAGAGAATGTAATAGGAAAGTGCTTGTGAAGACATTTACTTAAGGTAATGGTTATCTGCCATGCACTAAGTTAATCATTGTCTTTAGAGAATGCAATGAGAAAGTGTTTTTGAAGGCCTTTCATTAAAGAAATGATTGACTTAGTGCATGGTGGTTATAGATTTCCATCCTACAATATGTATATACTACTTATAGTGCAACCAAAGATTCTTGTAGTTGGTATGGAATGCCCATAATGAATTCTAATTTTTAATGAATTAGTTTAAAAGTAACTGGTCAATTTATTTAGATTTGATTATAGGTTTGTTGGTTGGTAGAGAGGGTTGACAACCTATCCTTTCAATAAATCATTTTAAAAAGTAACTTGTTGGTTGACAATGAAATCCATCTATAGTGTTGGACCAAGCATCATACTAATCCTAAGAGAAAGTATTTTTTATCTTCAAATTTATTGTTAACTACATATTATTTATTTTAATATTAACTATAAATCTTTAAGTACTCACAATTTTTCACTTTGTCTTCTTTTTTTATTTGTTTGAATAATTATTAAAAAAAATTGTAAGCTAGTATTAATTTCTATTTTAATGAGAAGAAAAACTATACATATAATATTAATGTTGGTTTGCCACTAGGGAGACTAGACCAAAGCATAAAAAAAAGACATCTATTGTCCATCCAAACAATGACAAGTTGTTTAATAGAGAGTGAAACAAAATGAAATCTAGGAGATAACTATTGTTATAGTGACAAAGACTAGCATGAATACAATTCCTTTGTTGTAGAGAAAAAAAGATTGAGAAGTTGAGCATACTAAGAGTCATTTGGAGGGAGAGTTGACTCTTACACTAGAGGTCCTCCCACGGGTGGGTTGTAATTAGCCTTAGCAAGGGTTACACATCTTGCAATCAAGGGGCTATCAATGGAAGGATCCCAAGGATTGTCCACCATCTTCTGAATACCATTGATTCCTTCATTTTCTAACCTATCTGCAACCTTGTTGGTTGCTAGCCTAAAATGGGAGGAGGTGAAGATGGAAACTCATGGTAGAAGGTCCTTAATGAGTTTGAGACCTCCTTCTATAAATCACACATACTTTAGCTGCCCCATGAACTTCGTTTGATACTCTTCCATGGTCATGCTTCCCAACCTAAGTTCAAATAACTCATTCATTTTCTTGTTATAGAAGTTCTCTGAAAGGTACTCCTTCTGAAAATATTTCTTGAACTACTTCCAAGTGATCTTATTATGATTAATGTGCTCAACTTGCTTCAACTGATCCCACCACATAGCATCTTTCCCATGCAAATGGTATGTGTAAATTCTGGCTTCTAGGTTTGATGAGTAGTTATGAAATTGAAAATACCTCCCAAGTCCAAGAAACCATGCCTCAACATCATCTTCGCTTTCTCTTTCACCATCAAAGGATGGTGGCTTAAGATTCCTCGGGTCTCCTTGCAAACTGTCCAATTCATGTCTTCTTTGGTTCCTAACAGGAGACACCTCTGGACTACTCATGGAATCTTGATATGCATAAAATTTCCTTATTGAGTAAGGAGGTGAGTGATTTCTATGAGTTTTTAGCACTTCTTGAATAACCAGTTCTTATGCGGTCATCCCTTCTTTCATGACATCTTCCCTCTTCCTCCTTCTTTGAGTTTGATCCATTCTTTGTTTGCCTCTACAACTAATTTAAGATTAGAATCACTTGAGCATTTATCTGATTTTGTTCTCTTATCAGTCTCTCATTTTATTCTTTGTAACTCTACACTTCTATTTTCAGGCTTCACATAGTCTCTATTAGTGTTTCTTTCTCCCCTTTGGCCTGGTGTCTGTTAGATTCTGTATTTGCATTACCAACACTCATATTATGACCTTTGGCCACTTTATCATGGCTGGAATATCTCTCTCCTTCTTATATTTATTTAATATGCATTATAATACTAAACTGATGTGTTTACACCCCCCTAATTCTACAAAATGTGCAAGTAACCATTTTGTTAGAATTATGCATATTATAATTTTTTTCCCCAAAAATGCTACTAGTCCTTTTTCTTGTCAATTCATGAAGAGTATATTATCATTCTCCATATTATAAGAATTCCATGTTATTCTCCTCTGAATCATATTTCCAATGACTATAATCTTGCCCCAATTTAATATCTGAGCTGAAATTTATGGCTTCCCCAAAAATATCACTTTCAACCCCTTTTCTTTTGTTTTGCAACAGGTTCTTGTCAAAAAATTCCAAATCTCCTTTAGTTGATATAAAATTCAAATTCTACATAGGTGCTTACTTGAAACCACTTTCCATGTGACCACGGCTCAAAACCATGGGCTTATTCACTTTTTAGCGCCTTCCTCTATATTCTTCTTCACATGTACTTTCTCGAACGTAAGGTATAAGGGATTGGTTGCTTCCATATCCTTTTACCTTATCATGAGACCGACGTTGGGACCAAGTCCTCTAGACTTAGGCCTTTGGTTATTATCCCTTTTCAAACTCCAACTTCTCCTAGAGTTAAACTTCACCGAAACCCTTCCAATAACTCTACTAGCACATCAGATGGTTGAGATTTAATCTCTTGTTATTTGGGCGATCCCAACTCATCTAGAGGCTTCAACGTGATCGACAGTCATGACTTAATTGGACATTGAGATAGATGACCTTAATTAATTGAGGACTTCAGCACTCCGGGACTCCGTAACATTACAACTCTCAAGTTGCTCAACTCCCTTAGTGTGATACTTGTTGAATCTCTTACCTTATCCTTCCACTAACGATCCAATGACCATGACTTAATCAAGCATTAGGATGGATGATTCCTATTCATTTCGGGACTTCGGTGCTTTGGGACTACAAGAAATTTCAACTATCGAGTCGTTCCACCTCCTTGGAGTGATAACTGTCGAAGTGCTTACGACATCCTTCCACTGCTTGATCTAATGGTTGAGAAAGGTCCCGAAGGGATCTTAGATTGATGGTTTGCATGAATTCGCAACTTCAATCTTCGACACTTTCGTTGGTAAAGATGTTGGACACCCCCGGAGGCCATACTCCCGGAGATGACATGGCATGTTGATGTCACCTTTGGTGACATGGACCAATGGCATGTGTGCCATGTTTCACTAAAAAATGAATAGGTTGGGGCCCAAAAGGTATTGAATCCGGGTGACATGTGTACAAACATGGCACCCGTGCCTTATCTTTCCTACTATTATCTCTCCTACTCTCTCTCTCTCTTCCATGACATGTGTACCCACATTACATGTACCATCTATATTAAGAGATATGGCCATGGCCTTACTCTCACACACCAAACTGTTAACTCCCTCAATACCTCGACAATCATAGTTATTAAGCTTTCCATTCACACACTCACCTTATAGTTGGTGCTCATGGGTGGTTGGATGTTCAATAACACATGTAACTCCATTAAAAATACAATAAAACCCCATTTGGATTATTGTTACATGATGTTACATTGAAGAAGTCATCAAGATAATTTGTAACATGATGTTACATAGTCATGGAGATAATTTGTTGTAATGTGCTTCCTATGATCTTAGGAGATGTGAGGTGGAAATTTTGTTGATGGTATAGTTAAATGGTTTTAAAGAAGAAGTTTTTGTGGTAGGCGATCCATATCATGCATGTCATGTTAATCTTTTTTAAAATGAATTAGGTTGTCCTAATTATTGGATGCATGTTTTTTTATTTTTTTGATTAATTATAAATAAAATATATTTAAAAAATAATTAATTACAATATAAATATTGTAACTTTTATACTGCAAAGGGGGTTTAGTGAATAGAAATTTATAAAAATAAATAAAAATCTTCCCTTGCTTGTTGGATATTCTTCTTTCTCTCACAATAACTGACTTTATTTTTTATCTTATATTTCATTGTTCTACACTACAAAATTATGGTAGACACCGGTTGTCTCCTTCCCCTAAGAGAATTTCATCGTCATGGAAATGTTTTTTTAAATGTATTTAATACTAACATAAATATACATAATTGTAATAAAAAAACATTACTTTGAGATCATCAAAAATACATTTTAGATTTCACACGTATCAATTATAATGTTTTTTTATTATGGATTTTAATGCTTTGCCTAATGCTATGATATTTGAAGATATGATAATAAGAAAATATTTATAGGAGTTAGGCATGTATATAAAAATCGATTAGCAGTTGAATCACTATTAGTTTGAGGGTTGACCATAAATTTTGTCTTCCCTCCAAAGTTTCACATATCCATTTCTTTTTCTTTTTTTTTTTAAATATTAAAATATATATTTATTTGTTCAGTAATTGGTGATCGATTTCACCTCTTATTATGAGGTCGGCGGTGGTGTAATCATGTTTGCAACATCATTCTCTTGGGGTCGTTGTGTAATCATTTTTTCAACCTATCATCATGGGGCCGACAATGGTGTAGTCATGTTTTCTGACCATTCCATACTGCTTGCATTAATTGTTGGCAATCTTGATTTGGTGAGGGAACAAAGAAAAGGTATTGGCTGGCTCTACCAACCCTTCTTATTCAAGGAGGAAAATTTAATAGTTTAGGAAATAATGTGTTAATGAGACAAGACAAACCTCCTCTACATTGGAGAGCCAAACATCGATGAGTTGAGCCACTTAAAGTAAGGTAAGGTCTTGAAACGCAACATATTCTTGTGTCAATGGTTCACCTAAGCATCTGCTTATTTTCTCCGAAAAAAGGGTGGTAGGAGGGAGGAAGCCAATGACTGTATTTTAGTTATAATTTTCTCTAAAGAAAATAGGGCGGATGCATTACCAAGTCAAAAATTTGGATTTTGTGATGCCATAATTGAGTAGCTAAGAAGCTTAGGCTTTGAGGGGAAGAAAGAAAAGGGGAGCTCCCAATATCCTTTTGTTGGTTTAGTCTCATTTCTCCTACCCTCCAATAACCACTATGGGAGAACGTTCACCCAGCCCATGGCGAAGGAGCAAGTTGAAGTGTCAAAAGGACCAGATCCCACGTCGTTGGAAACTGCTTGGGAAATTGTTTTCTAATTGTTGGGTGCCTCACACACTCATACTGCAAAGGGTGACATAAAATTGGTAGCTTCATTTCCATATCGAGATACAGATGCACGTGATGTTGGTAGAGACCGTATGTGAAAAATATTTTTCTCATGTGCTCATGTCTTATGACTTTCTAGTTCAATTTGGAAGGAGTTTGAAACAATCTTCGAAAAAGGCAAGTTACTAACATTTTATCTCATGGTCACGAGCAAATTTAGAGCCTCTCAAATACAACTGTGCACACCGGAAACACAGAGAGAGGTTATTCCTCCCTCACAAGATCAATAAGGCCCAAGTCAAAGATTGAAACTTTTCAACATCGAGGCACAGGTCCTGACGAAAAATTCCTATAAAGTAGTATCCTCCTCTGACTTGACTTGACTTGCCTTGCTAGTGATTCTTTTGAGAGGGCATATTAGATAAATGTACAACAATCTATGTCAGGATATCTAATTGAAATCTAAGTACAAAAACCTATTTCTTTGGAACATATTTCATTTTGAGAAAATAAAAGACTTAACGAGTCATGCTTCGTTTATTAAGAGTCTCTAGCCAGAAACCCTATAAGCGTAAGTGACCTGAGTTATGCGTGATTAACCAAATTTATGTGTAAGTGACCTTAACACCATAAAACCTACCACACTGAAAATAAATGAAATTATATAATCACTCTTATTCGTTGCTAATAGCATAAAGAAAGGTAGGATCATGGTAAGCGGTGGAATTAGATCGGATTCAAGTTTATTCGCCAACAACATATCGATATGGAGAGCTAGAATCCATGTCAACAACAACTTAAGTAGCAACACCAAAAACATCCAAGCTATCAGTTCCAGGTGAAAACACAATTTAAAGAGCATATATATAAAACCATTAGTTCTTAGTTCCATCAATAGATACGTACATAAAAACATCACCAGTGGATGATCTATCAGTTATAGCTCCAAAGTGAGTAGTTTCACCAGCAACATAGGCGGTTGACAAAAATGACAACCCTGCAGATCCACTAGAAGATGATATGTGGGGTCATATTTGCTATTATCTC
>CBVK0104131160.1:0-11297 GCA_900067695.1 Picea abies
TATATATATATATATTCTTGGAATTCCTTGATCACTATCTTAGGGAAGATCGTTGGCGCATTCTTGAGGCCGAATGGATTTAATTTTTATTCAAATGATCCAAAATCAGAGACAAATGTGGTTTTCTTCTGATCTCCATTTGCGAAGGTACCTGATTGTAGCTAGAGAATCCCTCGGTGAAAGAATAACATTCATGCCTCGTGACTTCATTGATGATTTTGTCAGCAAACAATGTTGAGAATGGATTAGTCATTGTAAGTTTGTTCAATCCTTTGTAGTCAACACATATTCTTAGTTTCTTTGGGTTGTGCATTTTGGGTTGCACGACCATCGAACTTTCCCATTCTGACTTGTTGATTGGATATATAATTCCAACAACTAGCATTGCTTCAATATCCTTTTGGACTATGGGCTTATATTTATGTGTCAACTTATATGGTAATTTTTTGATAGGTTTGACCCCAGGTATGAGTTCTATTTTCGTCTCTCCCATATCTTGTACCAACTCTTCCAGGTATTTGTAATCTCGTGCAAAGACATCCTGGTACTCTTTCAGTAGGTCGGCTATTTCCATGCTTTGCTTGTCGCACCAATAGTCTCTTATTTTGTCCATTTTCGATCGATCATCTATTGAGATGTAGAACTCTTTAGTATTTATATTTGCATCCATACATTAAGGTGCTTTAGATTCATCCAATTGGCATTCTCTTTCCATGAATTTATTTTAGCTTTAGGGGAAGTAAGGCTTTTCTATATCTTCCTTTTCTTATTTTTATTCATTGGTCACTTAGTGGATTGTTTTTATATAATTTTGTACTCCTGGATGGTTTTTCTTCCATCGAAAACTCTGCCATGGAAAAAGTATGTTTTCCATATCTATTCGACAATCTATTACACTATTTTCATTGTGTATCGACGCAAAATTGTAAGTCAAAGTCGATCCCATGTTGACTTTAGCCTTACCTTTCTTCTAAATCTCATCGAGACTTGGTTTTTCCAAAAAAAAATTGATTTCTCTTGCTACCTCTTGCAAAAGTGTTTCTTTGGGTCTGAATTCAAAGTCTTTGAGGAAATTGTTTTTGATTTAGTTCCATTCGAATGTGTGTCCACATGCTTCTTCGATTTTGTACCACTTATGTGGTATATCATCCAGTGTATTTGGAAAATATGTGGCCTAACTCTTTCATCCCAGTAGCCTGCTCTTCTCCATTATTTCTCACATTGTTTAATGTGAGAGACTAGGTCAAACTCAAGTTTAAAAGTCGGGATGTCAATATTTGCTGACAATTTTTTCCACCAAATCTTTCCACAAAGTATAAAGTAGCAGTATTCCATGATTGCAATCAACGTGCATGTTTTTCCCACCATCGGGCTTCTTGGCCTGTGAAGGATTTGACTAAGCTTTGTACTTTCCCCGTTTCTCCGACTTAATTGGAAACCTCATCGACATGCATCAATGGAGAGTTTATTTCGATGAACCGTAGGGGTTCCCTTGTATGTGGATGAGGTGGGATTAGTGTTGGTGCTTGTTTTAAATTTATTTTGACCTCGATAGGGATTGCGTGTACTAAAAAGAATGATTTTGATCGCTTTATTAGTATTGCCTCTATCAACTAACACTCATTAGCTTGAGCTTCATAATTCTTCATTTTCCAATTGTATAGTTCTATATATGATTTTTGACCTATTGACAATGGTGACCCGACTTAAATTTCTCCTTCATTATTGGGCTCGACGTTGTCCTTTTTCTCATTCATTAATTTATATAGTCATAAGGATTTGTGAGCTTTGTCCCATGTCTCGACCCACAATTTTACTTCTTTTGGGTCCAATGGGATTATTATTTTTCTTCTGCTACCTTTCAATTTGATTATGTCCCTCTTGAGGGAGATTGTGGCCCTCATGTATTGATCCCAAGGTCTTCTAACTAATGCAGGAAATGAAACAATGCCTTCAACCATATTGATTACTTCTAAGTCGACTCTTGTTAGGATTCTCATTATGGGTGTGATGACAATTTTAAGTGTGCTAATTGGTTCAATGAACCTCTGATCTACTAGTTTTAGAAAATTCATTGTTGGTTGAAGCAGGGATTTCTCGAGTCAAACGCATGTTTCTCTGGGGAGGATATTTACTTGGGACCCAAAGTCGACTATGACTCGTTTGATCATATTTATATTGATATGCAGGTCAAATTGTGGGTCGAAATCATTAGTTTGTCTTTCCTGAGGCAATTTTTGAAGAATTTTGATTGGGATTTCATATTCTTTACACTCTCTTAGAATGCCCAACAGTTCAATCAAATGACCGACCAACTATTTTTATTTCAGCAATTGGAGAAAATCGCCTGGCACAGTGTTTGATATATTTGCATGTCCTCCCTTGTTTCCCTTTACTTTATCCTGGTTGATGTTTTTGAAAAATCTCATTGCTTCCTACATTATATTTTCTTCATGTTCTGGATCGGGATATGTGTTTCGACCTCCCCTCTATTGACTTGGTGAGTCTGGATAATTGTCTTCACTAGTTCTCAATTGTGTGACTACATGGAGATTTTTTTAATTTAAAATATCATGTTTCAGCACTGTATGCAAGAGGTTTGTATTTTCTTTGTTCATTACTTTGTCTAGCACAATTGGACAGTCTTCAAGGGAATGATGTTCCACTCCACAAATGTTGCAGAACTTGAGATCAGACGTGTTCTTTATTGGGAAAAATGGACTGATGTGGACATCCTTCCAAAAATTGAAGCAGTAATAATGTCCTCGACCACATCCTCTACCGAAGTTTCCTCGTTGTCCTCTTCCTCAGCCTTCATATCCTCCACGACCTCGACATTTGTAGTTGTTTCCATTTCCTTGGTCAACATTCTAGTTGACCATATGTGCATGATATATCGAATGGATATTTGTTTGATTTTTCCCATTCAACCGACATTCTTGTGTTGAATGATTGTTTCCCTCACATATGTGGCACCGTTTTGGTCATGCATTCCTTAGATTATGTATATTATGTGGGTCGTCTCTTGTGGCATGATTTGTTACACCTTCACATATATCATAGAATGTTTCAATTTGAATTCGGAGAATTGTTGAATCTAGAACATCACTAAATTTACAATAATCTTTTTTATGTCCTTCACTAGAGCAGATTGTGCACCAAATTTTGTTACATGAAATCGATATATTTTTTATCGATTGTTGCAGTTATGTAATTTTTTCTTCCATACATTTCTCAATGATTGATGAAGTTGAAGCATCTTCATCATCCATTTCTATCCGTTGGGATTTTTTCAATACTTTTTCACACATTTGGATATCATACATATGTAATGGAACTCTGATCTTTTGCAATAAGTCTGCCACATACCATTATACAATAAGTTTTTCTTCAATTACATAGGGGAATTGACTTAAAATATATTTAAACATTTTATCATATTCATGGACGATATCACTCAGATGTTGCTTGATTTATTTCAGTTTTTCCAAGTGGCTTATATCTCGCGTTTTGAAAAATGTGAGGAAGTCTTGCTTTATTTCGGATTTCAAGATCTAGCTTGAAGCACAACACCAAATTGTGACATTTGTTTATTTTCATCATTTATATCGGTTGCATCCCATAATTTCTCAAAAACGAACCAATGTCAATTGGGATCTTTGTCGCCTTCATAGATTGGGATGTGATGGAGTCCCATTGTTGTTTTTTTGGATTTTTTCAACGCTGGAACTATTGCAAGAGTTTGGTTCGAAGTCAACTGGGAAGTCAAACTACTTTCTTGAGTCGCAGTCTGGTTATTCAACTCGACCAATATAATCTTTTGTTGGTCTTCAGTCGAGATGTATTTGAGTGTTAATTGTGCTTGTTATTTGCTTGGACTTGGATCATCTATCTGAATACCTTTGTCTATGAACTCAGCAAATCATCTTCTAAAGGGTTGTGTCAATTCATTTTCACTATCTATTGATTTAGAATCTTCCAAAAGTATATTTGGATAGGGGGGAATTCCTTCGGATCTCTTATATGGAGGAGTATATCCTCTGGTTGATTTTCTATATTTTCTTGTGCTTCAATTAGCAACATGTCTCTTATCTGACCAGCATTGTCATTTCGACACCACACCCTTGGTGATTGTGTGTCCACATGAAGTCTCTAGAAGAGGAAGTCTGAAATACACAGGTTGGGGCTTCTTACAGGGGAAATTTGAACCACAAGCCATGAATTTTCGATATCCATATCGACTTGGTCAATTTCTTGTTGGGTGCCACCGACTGCCATACTCACTTGTAAGATTTTACTCATCCCAAGAGCCATCGAGGTGCTCTCAAGGGTCGCTCCAATGATCTATCACGCCTGAGTAGGTTTCCTATGAGAATTTTTGGGATCCCTCTTGTTTCATAAATCTTCTTGTCTCTTTTTCCTCTTGTCTTGCTCCAGTTTTTGTATATTTGTTGAAGGTTTATGGGTTTGCACTCGACGTACAATCTTCACACTTGATTCAGTTATCTTCTTCACAACTTCTGACATTTTCAACTTGGGTGTGCTTCGACTTTGAATTATATCATCTCACATATTTTCCACCCCCCATCGTCACTCGTAGACATCGGTGTTTCTCATGTTGGTTTATTTCATTTCTTCATAAAATATTCCCAAGATTCTCTTGTATCTTTGCAATTAGATTATAGAAATTCTTCCCACTCTTCTTATTTTTCTTTCCAATTAGAATTCGGAGGAGGATTTTTCAAAAGGGGTCAGTATTAAACGATATCTTTGAATCCCTTGTATAAAAGGAACTTATGAAGCAAAGATGAGACAATGCAAAGGACTCGTCATGTAATTATGTGTAGAATTTGATTTTGATAGTTTCGACTAGCACTCTATCTTCAATCGCTTGTTCTTCAATATATTCATGCATGATATTCTCGAACCACTCGTTGAGGTTTGTTCTTCTTTTGTTTATGATTTTTTGTATCATTTTTTCATCAAGGGTAACTATGTGCATTAGATTGATTGTGATATCCATACAATTCTTTTGGAATGGCTTCTAGGAATTGTTCGTGTGTCTTTGAAAAGAACTAGGTACATGCTTCAACTAGCATCACTGAGTTTCTTCTTGTGTAGTTTTTAATATAATTGGTAATTTTGCTCCCACCATTCGCGTATGTACTCCAAGGTTAACATCTATGTTCATTTTTCTCTATGCATGCCTGAGTTCAGAACTACCCGCAATGTAACCAATGGTGTAGTCTAAGGGAAAGTACGAGAGGTTACTCATAGATCCTTACACAGAGAAATAGACATTACAACATCATATATATATATATATATATATATGAGTAATATACAGTTACTATTCGGTTACATTCTTTAACTGTTTGATTGGTCAACTCTAATTGTCTATTTGATCGAATTTCCTGACCAACTTCTTCAGTCGACTTGACTTAGTCCACTGGCGATTCTAGTCGATAGAGTCGACTAGCCCCTAAAACAAGAGGTAATAAAGTCAAATCCACCAAGAAAATAGAGAGGGTCAAGATATAAAGTAATTTTACGATCTCAGCCTAGAATTACCAAAGATATGGAAAAGAAATTAAGTACATGCAGAATTGAAATCTAGCCATGAGGAACAAATTTATCAAGATATAGCCTTCGAAAGTCCACTAAAGAAACCTCACACTAGAATTTCTACTGTTGATTCTCCACTATGTCAAGAAACATATGTTCAATAGTAAACTTTTGATAAAATATTGATTCCAGAGGCTCGGGAAGATGAAGAAAAGGTAGTTTCTATGCATTCTACTATTTCTTTTCTAGTTTCGATATTACAAAAGAAGGAAAAGAAAATTAAGAAATTGAAGAAGGAAATTAATGAACTTAATATTTTAGAAAGATGAGTTAAAACTGAGAATAATTTTTTCAAAATCAAAAGTTCTAAGATAATGGAGAAAAATGAACAATTGAAAACTAAAAATAAGTTATTAAGGAAGCACACTAAGAAATGGTACAAGCAAAAACAAAGAATGAAGACTCGGAATAGAAGACTAAAAATCAAGGTAATGATGCAAAATTCAAAGAGACATATCAGTACACCATCAACGTCTAATTTAGATCTCTTAATAGATGCAACAGAGAATATATAGAGCAACATTTTGAGCAATTTTGAAATTTTTTGAGCAGTGTCTATATTGGGTCACCTAAAGATATAATTGCATGAGAACATGCAATATCCTCTGTGTCAAGGCGATGTGGGGAATCCATTTTGATGATATCATCACTGCTAATTCATCCAATTTTGACCCTATCCCTCTCCTTTTTGGCCTAAATATAACCTTTTTTTTCAACCTCTTTATAATTTCTACAAGATGAACCACACAAAGAGAATTAAAAAGTATTAAGTTATCTTTATTCATAAATTCTTAATTTTGATAAACTAAATGTTATTAATATTCATTTTACTAATCGATAGTTACAAGAATTTTAGGTTCCTATAGTCCATTATTGGTTTGCATAGCAGCGCTTTTCCAAAATCAAATCTTCCACTTGGAGGATATCCACAATATTTAGGACATGGTTTAGTTCCTATTACATATCCATAAAGCTAAACATGAGTATCAATAGATAGTGGTCAACCCCAAAGTAAGCACCAACAGCTATGAAGATAAGTATGCATACCAAATTTTGTGGGAATTATGATTTCATGCACAAATGCCATGAAATCGTGACAAAATGATATTTCATTGATTTCCTAATGAAGACAGCTAAGGATGCATCATAAAATATTATGAAAGGGTGTAAGAATATATAATCCCATGTTTTGAATGTAACCATTATTTGTAATAGAGATATGACAAATCATAGGAATTACAGGATGGGGTATTACTCAATAGCACTCCATTTCCAACTTGTAATATTTATAAAGAGAGGACTAATATTTATTAGGGAGATTAGATAATAAAAAAATGAAAATACAAAGGAATTTATTGGAATATTGTTTAATACTGAGAGGGGGGTGTTATAGAAAATTTCCCCACACTCCATGCATCTTGCTTTGATGGCCTTCCATTTCCCTCTGCAAAATTAATTTCCCCTTTTTGTTCACTCCAGAATCAAAAATATATTTTTTTGTCCATACACGCGAGCCACAGTTAGACAACTCATGTATATGCATGTTTCTCCATTGCAGCCCACGTACATCGGGTTTTTTGCTCAAAAATTAAAAAATATGTCGGGTTCCCATGCCATGTCACCAGATCCATGATCCTTGATCTTCCATGTACTGGAACCACTTTGACTTGATCCTTCAATTCCATTTGGAGGCTACAAATTGAGCCATATACAAGCCTTGAGACATGATTCATCATTTTGAGAGAAAAGACAATCTAGAGAAATTTCACCTCATATTAAGTCTACATCCCTTTGTTCTTGAAAGTTTAAACTTCTTGTGTTCAGCCCCCAAAATCTTCGTATATTGAGATGGAGAAACTCATTGACTAATACTACTTATGAGCTTGCCTTTGTGGAGGATTGAAGTGGTGAAGGCCCAACTGAAGGGACTTAGTTTCTCGGTTCTAATATGTTTTGTTACAGAATTTTGTCACCTATGTAATTATGTTGATTACATTAATAGAAATACTTTTTTCTCGTCCAATTATATGTCGCAAATATTTGTATTACTTTCCATCGGCGCATTTTTTATGCATTTTAATGGATTATTCTAATTTATATGCTAACGTTATATATAATTTCCACATGCTTGCATATCTTGGTTGTTGAGGACAAGTTGCGGGTATAAAATTTTCGGTCGTGAGATCAACCGTGGTCTTCTTCGGACATCTGAACAAGGAAGGATTCTAGCCTTCTCTTGTTAGCATTTTCATTTATCTAGAATACTTGAGATTAGAGTTTATTTATGGGTGTTGTTCCATCTGTTGTGGTTTTCCCATAGCCATAGAGAGATTTTCCTCATAACAGAATTGGAAACTCCACTGGGGAGATCTCCCTTTTGGGGTATTGGGTATTATTTCTCCTTGATTTTCTGTCTGTTTTCATGATTTTATGTGTCATATGTTGCTTGACAGCCTGTATTTTGCTTTGTATATGATTTTCTTGGCCTAAACCTTGCCCATGAAGTGTCTTCTTTGGCATACGTGGGTTTTCCCTTGACACTCGCATACATACATGATTTTTTTGTCTTTAGGGCATGTACATATGATTTTTTTCCCTAAACAGTCACATACACTATCTTATGAGTCTTTTTGGTTGAGTTTAGTGTTTTTTGGGTGAGTTCTGCTAGTTTTTGAGACTTCTTGGGTCCATGTTCTGAATGTTAAGTGCCTACAGAGTGATAGAAAGCCGTATTATTGGTGAATCTTTTGGGTGAACTCCTTTCTTGTCATTTTATCTCATTTTTTTTCCTTGCAACCAAATTTCTTTCACGAGCCCGAGATTTCACCTCTCCCTTTTCCCGATAGTTCGAAGGATCAAATATGGATGGCTATAAGGTTTTGTTCTAGATAGTCGCTTATGTTAGAAAAAAAATAGGTGTGCTCATTTCAATGTAGAAAATATAGCAATATTGTCACCCAACCATAGGCACAAAGCCACCCCCGAGCACCTTAGCCTTGATAGAAAGAATAATTATGGAAGCAATCCAGTAGCCAACCAAGGTAGTGCACCTTTCTCTAAGGCTAGCGCACCAAGCAAGAATAACCAAAGTACAAGCAAAAAGTCCAAACCATAACCAAGAGAAAGTCCAATCCAAAACCGAAATTCTAGTTGCAGCAATTGTAGTTCCTCTCCAAACTTGCGCACCATTGTTCTTATGTAGTTGTGAGAGTGTGTATGACAAAATGAGCTCTAGCACACTCTATTTATACTTCTCTATCTCACTTTACTGGGCCGACTTCTCTTTCTGGAGGATAATGAATCAATATTAAATATTCTCTTGAGATGAAGTGTATCCTAGGGTTATTATCCAATGTTTTAGGGTTTCTCTTGCTTCCCAAAATATTCTAGTCTTGTCAAAGGTTACACATGGAGGTTAATACCTCCTGCAGCTACCATAATATCAACACTCCCTCCTAGCTAGAGAGGTATTAAAGGTAATGGTATTGAGCATAAGAAGACCATTCAAATGGTAGCATCATCATAGCCACATAGGTTATCTCATGATCAAATCACGAGCACCATCATCACTTATCCAACTAGACAGTCTCCATGGAAATCAGAACAATGCCATCCAATAGAACACAATTTTGTCTATACATAGTAGTATACAACTACTATCTGGTGGTACACAACCACTCTTAATAGCACATGACTACTACCCAGTGACACATAGTCACAACCAGTGGAACACATCCACCACAGTAGAATACAACTATTTTCCATAGACATACAATCTCTACAATAAGCATATCATCTTATATCAACCTGCATAACAATATCATGATATAAACTGAGTCATCTGGGCCATTCTTTCACTCACATATGTGAGATATGGAAGAGAATATACCCTCATAAAGTAAAACATCAGCCATGGACTATCTATACTATTCTTCCCAAGCATAGAAGAACAATTGTCCCTGATTTTTGAGCCTAGACCATTCACCTAACTAGGCCATTCCTCGGGCACTAATCATAGTGCAACCTAGAGAGAATGAGTCTACCCTAGGGAATTCTTGTCCCTGATTGTTGAACCTGGGACATTCACCTAACTGGGACATTCCTCTGACACTAATCACAATTCAACCTGGAGAGAATGAGTATGCCCCGTGGAATGACTATCTGAACCATTTTCTATGGAAATGATTTTCCTACACCAACCTCCAAAATGGACCATTCTTCGAAACTGCTCAAAACTATGAACTTCAAAAGAATGAATGCCCGATGAGGTGGACCATTCTACTTGACCACTACTCAGAGTGACTGCCAAGAAAAATAATTGCCCCAAACCATTCCCCGACATTGACCACAAGGATAATTGTTGCCTTTGGTACATCAGAAATCTATCAAACCATTTTCATTACGAAATGATTGCTCAATCTGGACCATTTTTCAAACAAGAAAATGTTTGTGCATCAGAAATCTCAAACCACTTTCTGAACTGGAAAGTAACTTCCCATCCTGGACCATTTTTTGAACTAGAAAATGACTTTCCATAAATCAATAACATATCAGTGCCCCCTCCCAACCTGGGAGTAATCACTTCCTTTTCCAATAAGGAATTCATCTCCATGATCCCCAACTTGTCTCTTAAGTACATGAACTTTTCATCTTGGACAGAGGCTTTACCAAAATATCTACTATCTTCTCATCTATGGAGATATACTAGAGAACCATTTCTCTCTTCTGGACTTTATCATAGAGAATATAATGCTTGATCTCAATGTACTTCGGCCTGTCATGAAACACCAATTTCTCTTAAATATTCCCAAATCTCTTTACAATATATCATGGTTGAATTCAACACGTGATCAGACAATCCAGAAACCAACTTATGGAGCCACATTTATTTTGTACAAGAATCACAAGCTACAATATAGTCTGCTTTTGTAGTGTTGAGTGCAGCAGACTTATGTTTCCTACTATCCCATGACAATGTGGCAAAGCTCAAACTAAAACATATTCAAGTAGCACTTCTTTTGTTATATAAACTCCCTGTTCAATCTGAATCGATAAATTCATGAAGTTGTATGTCATAGTTTAAACATCCCCAAAAACAAATATATGGCTAAGTATTAAATACATTAATGAGACAATCAATTTTCAATACAGAGACGGGTCTATTGTATTAGAGTCTCTTCAACTTCTTCATATCTGAGAGTGTTCCATAGATTTGTAATCCATCACCTAGTCTTCTGAGTAACCATTATGATACACTTTCTTTATCATAGGAAGTTTTCACCACGCTTTTGTTGTAAATGAGATACTCTGCATAAAGTTGCTTGAATCCATACAAGGTATTCTTCCATTTGCATACATGGTTCTCTTTCTGGTATAAGATTCTTTGTCAATTTTATTTATTGGGAAGAATAATATTTTACATGTAAATTTCAATCCATGGATACTGTTGTTGGAGCCACCTTTGTTTTGTTCGCTTCGCGCAATTTTCAACTTTGATACTTAAGTTTTAAGGTCATTTCTCTTTTCTCCTTTCCTTCCGAAATCATAACTCTGGAAAAGAAATTTTGGTGCCTTAATAATAATGCTTTGTCACTTACAAAGGGTCCGTTTTTCACAAGTGTGTTTGTCCTTAGGATTTTTCAAAGTTTCGTGATCTCGCAAGTCGAACACCT
>CBVK0104131171.1:0-13351 GCA_900067695.1 Picea abies
CCCAGATTGATAAATTAATGTAGGAAAAGGGTGAATAAATCGTTCATACCCTCACACCAACACATTACCCTCACAATCCCAATTTAACATACTCAAACTCTAAATGAATTCGATCAGGCAATCATCAACTACTTTCTTAATCATTCTGGTTAGGAGTGGTCAGATGATTTGAAGTTGTGACCACAACATTGTCTTCATGCCGAAGATCATATTCACATCCCAAAAGAAGTTCCCCACTTCCATTTTGATTATCTGATATGAATGAGAGTATAGAGGAAACCTCATTATGTTCGTGTGAGTTTAGAGGATCAACTGATCACTCGTCTTCCCACACCCTACCATAATTCCCCGCTATTCCATCCGACCTTGAAAGGACATTCTTCAGGTTGTTTGAATCATCCAGGTTGATCCTTGAGGCAACATGTTGAGAGCCCATAGCCATGAGTTGAGAGCTCACAATCACTTGGTCATGAGAGCTGATAATCACCCCATTCCGAGATTTTTTCTTGAATTTAAGCCAAAGACCAAGTTCACGTAAATTGTTGTTGGCTAGGTAAAGGAAAACTAACTTATGTTATTAAAAGGCCAAAATTTTCATACATCTCATCTCTATTTTCTACCCAAAGTAATTGAATTTCTTTCTTTCTGTGGTTGACCTGGCCGTAGCACTAGATGGTTTTTATCCAGTTTGTCTAGCGGAAGTATCAGAGTGATCCTATTCATTTGTTTCCATTGCTAGGGATGTAGCTTGCTTATTAATTTTCTTTTAATTGGATTGAACCCAAAAACCACATTAAGGATTTTCTAAAAACAACAAACTTCTATAGTTTCTTAAAAGCAAGTGAAGAGCAACAATAAGCACATCAACTATCATAACTATTTTGAAACAAAATTAAATAAATAAGCAAAAAAACTTACCTAAAAACCAAGGCAAGAACTAACTTCTATGCAACTCTCCCTTGTTCAATTTGATATAAATCCCAACAAATAAAAAAATGAGACATGAATTATATAATATGATCTTTGATGTAAAACCACTAGCAATAAGTTTTCCTTAACCACGACATGATTACTTCTCCACCTTATGGTATAAGGTACTTCTTATTGTTACTTGTCATTTTCCTTCCTAGACAATGTTAATTACAAATAACCTTTGTTTGATGATCCTTTGGTGCTCAAGTCATTTTAACAAGTATATATAATCCTCCACTTTTTTATAGGCATTGAATACGAGTTGACTAGACCACAAGATGACTCTTTACCATTGGTTATGTTTATATGGCTTTGTATTTTCAAGAAATGGCTCTAATTCTAGATATAATGTAGACCTCAATAAAAGTTTTAGTGAGAAATGTCATGTAATGCTACACAACATAAACATAAAGATTATGAAGTTTTGAAGTAACTTTTTGTACTCTTAGCGTCGTGGAAGAAGGTGGAAGAAGGTTGAGATAATTGGTTATGATAATACATGGAGAAGAAGAGAGAAAAAAGGAAGGGATTTCAAGATTTGAAGCTGTATTTTACAAAGGAATTAGAATGTAATATTTATACATGTGTAGCATGATGATTGTTTATTTAAGATGATTATGAAAGGTCAACCTTAAGCATAGTACTAATGATGATTATTTGTTGTACAAAAATAGGTCAACTAGGGTATCCATTAATTTAGTGAAAATCGATCATCTATGGTGAATCAAGCTAGTTCATACATAGAATACCCAAAATATTTGGAATACAATAAAGAAATCCATTTAGGATAAAATATTGTGTATAAAAATGAGAGATCAAATATGATATCATTACAAATGAGTACACCATATATATACCTAAGCGGGGGTGCCTTTTCAGTAAGAGACACATACTTTCATTAAGGTGTCTCTTCATTATTAATTGTTAATTTATATTATATTATGCATTTATGTTTATTATGTCTTTGCCTTTCCCTTTAGAAATGCTTTGCCACTCAAATCATATTTATGGAAAGGATTTACGTCTTGCTCTAACTTGTGAAGTATTCACATGATTCTTTGTTCTTGATGCTGTCATAGTTGATGATATGAACTTTTAAGTGAGGAATATAACTCTTGTACTGTAAAAGGATTTGACCATCCCAATTTGATCTTTTATGAAATATTACGCTTATAGGATTCCAAAGATGAATTGTTATTATGAGGTCTTTGCTCCGACTTGTAACATATTCACATGACTCTTTGTTCTTGATGTTGTCATAGTTGATGATATGAAAATTTAAGTGTGGAACATAACTCTCATACTGTAAAAGGATCTGACCATCCCAATTTGATCCTTTATGGCACTTATAGGATTATGAAGATAAATTGTTATTATGAGACTCAATTGCACTAGCATCAATATTATTTGGAAGATAGGTCAATTATTTTTGTTTTGAGTGATGTTGATAAATTGACTTTTTAACGACCTTGCTTTTTTGACTAGGATGTTGATAAGGTGTCTTTGTAGCATGACTTTCCATTATCGTGTTTGTAGTGTTCTCTCGATTTACTTTTGGTATTGTATCTTCTTCATGCACTAGTGTTGCTTTGTTGATTGCTAAATTTCTATTAGTATGTACACTTGGAATTTTCACCTTTTGTATTTTAACATCCAAAGTTGTCCTTACTTCAACTCATTTTGCACTTGTTTGAGTTGTGATGTTGATTAGATATGTATTTGTTCCTTTCTCCACAACTTGGATTTTTACATTTGAGGGCTTTGATGCTTCCTTCTTAATAAGTTGTTCTAACTTGTTTTCCAACAACTTCTTATCATTATTAAGATTCGTAATTTGTGTAAGTAGGTTTTGATTATGATTCTTTAGGTACAAAATTTCTTCATTTGTATCTACGATAACTTTGTCAAATTATTTCCGCATTTTTTGTACTATCTTCTGACTAGCACAAAGAATAATTTTTGAGAGATCTCTAAGGTCTTCTGATGTAAATAAATTTGAATACAACTTAATATCCTGTAACATTATCTTGTTCTTCTTATAGGTAGGAAAATGTCAAAAAATTATTCTTCATGTTTAAGATGAAAGACCCTAGTGTTTCCATCTAGGGTGAACCTTGAAGTTTGTTATCATCATCACTCAATAAATATCTAACAATGAATTACGATACAAAAGTATAATCCCCAATGTTCAGTTGTAAATCAATTATGTCATATTGTTTCCTATCCCAAAAGTCTGGTTTTTCAATTATATTTGATTTGGGAATCAATAACTCGTTCACAAATTTAGTGCTAACATAATTATTATGTTCGGTGGGAGCAATAGAAATAGTGATATATTTCCCTCCAAGTGTCCCCTTGATTCTAAGTAGCACCGAATCATAAGTTTTTGAAGTTTTAGGAAATCTTCCTTTTCCCTCATTATTAGGATCTATTTTGTGTTCATTGGAAATTTGTGATAAATGATACCTTGATTATGAAGCTTGATTAAATAACACCTTTGTAAAAATTTATTCAATGGCTTCTTTGAAAATAAAAATTCCTTGAGTAACCCTTTTTATAACATCAATAATATTAATTACATTGTGTTTTCCTAATAACTTTGATCTCAAATTATTTATAGCTTTTTTCTTTTTAATGTACCCTTTTATAACTCTTGACAATATCATATGCATTTTTTTTCTCTTTAACAAACTTCTTATAGGCTTGAACTTAATTTAACATAAATAAAAGGTTTTTGTATTTTTCACTATATACACTTTATTCTTGGAATTGGGTTCCTTGGTAAACCTCACCTTGTCAGATTAAGGGAGTTGACCAAATCTTTGGGTCCAACCACCGACTAAAATAATGGTTGACCGTGTCCACTTAGGATTCCAGATCCACCTTTTATGGACATGTACAATCAACACTATCCCATGATTGTTGGTTGGTTCCATGACCAAACCTATTTATAGATGATCCTTATGGATCGATCTATCATCATCGAGAGATATCTCTTTGTGCTCTCATGGAGCGTGTTTGTTGTGCTTCAGTGCAACAATGTCTTTAGACACCACCACTGCTCTCAGATCCTCTATTCTCCCCTACAATTATTTTCCCGTCTCAACATGGTATCAGAGATGCTGGGTTTGTGATCTCGAGCTCGTAGAAATCGAGAATGAGGTTGATACAATGGTGAAGCCATTGGATATTTGTTGAACATTGTGATGCGTTTCTCATTATTCTGGGCATGATACCCTAATTATTTCCATGATTTTGATATGTTGTTTGGATAGGGTTTATATTGGTAACTCAATTAGAGTTTTCTCAAGCTTTTTTTTTAGACAATTGAGAGATTCAACCTTTTAATTTTCCTCTTGGGTGAGTTGACTAGCTCACATTGTGGATACATCAAATGAAGGAAAGTGGAATATGCCACCTATAGAGGGTTTCTTACAAACTGATATCTGTGCAACCGAACATAACTTCACGGCTCAACTAGATTGGTCAGAATTTCTTTTTCAACTCTTCTTGCACCTCAACCAACAGTTCCCTTTTTCTCGACTCTACCACACAATTTTCCAATCAAAGCATTCTCGTCAACTTTGAATTAGATTCGAGTGGAGATTGTATTTTTTTTGCCCCCCTAGACCAGAAGTTGATCCCATCAACCATAATATTTTTCGACTAGTGGATCCACTCATGGGTCAACCTGACGAATCTTGACTTGAATGGATGAGTGCGTGGATACCCTAACTTTCTTCAACCTGACTAAGAAAATTGTTTACTCGACTTGTACAATCTCTCACTGATCCATAAAATCTACCATTGAATCCTTTGCTAGGTTTCCCTACCTGATTGAGAGCACGAAAGATCGGAAGAGCGTCGTGTAGGGAAAGAGTGTAGATCTCACCATTGAATCCTTTGCTAGGTTTCCCTACCTGATTGAGAGCACGAATTTTGTGGATGACCAAACCATCTCTTATTCCATCGACTGGTGGATTATTAACATGGATGACTAGATACATGCGACTAGTATCCTCTACATGCAATTGGTATGTGCGCAAATCTACATTAATGAATCTACATAGGTCAATTATTTATTGGAGGTAACATACTAGAATATCGACTTGGTATAATTTAGTTGGTGAGGACAGACTTACTGTTTGTGGTCAACTTCCACGTCAACACATTTCAAACCATCATTTATAGATTTGGTGCCTTTTTTCTTACCCTCTATAGACAATGGTATGCTTGATGAAGATTAAGTCTTGGTTCTTCAGAAATTGCAGGAGATTCGTAAGAAACAGATTATTTCCTTGGAAGAATCTCATAATCAACTTCGTACAAAGGTAACTAACTTGCAGGTTGTCGTTGCACAATTATAGACTAAGAATCAATGGTTGAAGAATGAACTAGAGACATCCCATACCTAGCTAGAAGGAGAGGCTACCCTTTTTCAAACTTGTATTTTGCTATGATTTGATGAGAAATCTAAGAAAGTTTACGACCTAGAACAAACAATGGAGACTATATTGTAGGATCTTGTAGATGATTTTGAAAATAAATCAAATCTTGTCGATGATATAGAGAAGTAAGTGAAAACTCTTTCTCATACAAAAATGTTGTCTTGAAGACAAACTTTTTCCGACTGGAAGAATCCAATACCCAACTAGAAAATGAAGTTTCCCATACAAGCCTTTGTTGATGAGCTCCAGGAATAAGTTGCTCCTCTTCAAGAAGATAAAAACCACCTATAAAAACCACAAGGTATTGTTTTTCCTATTACCCCTGAGATGAAGTCACCAAGAACAGGTCTCATATATGATATTGTTGTTGCCTCCCTTCCTACACTTGGCCTTGTTGTGACCATGGAATTTGTTATTTGTTGTAGGTGGAGTTCAGATTGGTTTTCCATAAGAGAAACCTCTTGTTGATTGTGCTAAAGAGATTGATGAATTACCTACTCCTCACATGCTATAATTTGAGAATATTGTTGCAGATGACATTGTTGCTGACATGTCAGGATTTTCTACTCCTATAAGTGAACCAGAAAATTAGCCTACTTCCTTTGATCAACCAACACATAAATATATTCTCTATCATCATACTCACCATAAAAATTGAAGGAATGACAATCATGCTTTTAGATCATTGCAGAAGAGATGTGAAAGACAAAACCGTGGATTGGTACCAACTACCATGATAGACTGTGGTTGGATTGATGAATGGTCATGTGATAATCTAAACTAATGCTTGAGGACTTCCTATCATTGTGTATCATCAATTGTACCGTCATGTAATGTTACTCTTCCTTAATTATTTCCTTGGAAGTGGTCGACTGAGGTTCGACCATAGATGACAATCAACTTGGGTTTCAACTAAGTTTTCGTCGACTGAGTTTTCAAATTTTATTTGTCGACTGACACTTCCATTGAGTGTTCGTCGACTGGTGTTTTTCAAGAAGAACTATTGTTGATACTTATCGATCCCCTCAGTTTTGTTTAAGTGGGGAAGTAATTGAATTTTTTGATGTGTAAACCCAACTAATGTCTTATTGTTTATTCAAATGTTTCTTGTTGAATCGACTTGGAATTGTTGAGATCGATTGAACCATGTTTGACTGTGTTGTTGGGAGATGTAATTCTCCTTATTGTACATGATACATAGACTTTCTAGATTGGTAGAGACTGTGGGATTGAAAGATACTATTTTGGTGCATTTATTGTCTAGTCAACTAATTGACTGGCCCGTGTTGTCTTGTTGTCTAGTTGACTGATCGATTGGGACTGCGTTTTGGATATCATTTTTTTGTAACCATTTTGCAATGTACGACTGCCTATTTTTTTATCAACATTTATGGTGACAATGTTCATACTTCTTTAGGAGTGTTGTTGTACCGTGTTTGATCAAATTTTGCAATGAGAACAAATTTAGGGGGGGAAGTTGTGTGCTATGTAATTTTTTTTCCTCCAAGATGAGTTTATGGGGGGGTGTTGGAATATTGGGTTCCTTGGTAAACCTCACCTTATTAGATGAAGGGAATTAACCAAATCTTTGGGTCTGACCACTGACTAAAATAATGGTTGACCATGTCCACTTTAGATTCTAGATCCACCTTTTATGGATAGGAACAACTAACACTATCCCATAATTGTTGGTTTGGTCCACAACCAAACCTATTTATAGATGATCCTTATGAATAAATATATTATCATCAGGAGAGATCTCTTTGTGCTCTCATGGAGTGTTCTTGTTGTGCTTCAGTGCAACGATGTCTTTAGATACCACTACTACTCTCAGATCCTCTGTTCTTCTCTATGGTTATTTTCCTATCCCAACATTTATCACAATATAACTTACAACAATAAATACATGTTTTTACATGACTTTAACTTTCCCTAGTTGATTATTATGGAGGGTCATGATTATTGGTTTGAACGGTATGCCACCTATCATATTCGACTTTCTTACCACGACAACCTTGCTAGTCATAAGAATTCTTAAATTGGTTGTGGTCAAGTATATATTGGAGCCATGGTCATATATTAGGGTCACAAACAATGGGTGGTTTTCTTCGTAATGTCCTTTTGACTTCAACAAATAATCCTCCATGTACTTAGTGAGTATACTAGATGGATTAGGGAGTGCAATTGTGACTATACCTCTGATTTTTGGTTTGTGCATTGGATGATAGCCCAATAATTCTTGTTTCTATCATGTATATATTTAGGATCCGTATCCCATGATACAACCATTTTTTAATTTTTATTTTTCCATGACAATGTTAGTTAATTTCCTGTTGCATATTATATGGTTCCACCAATTGCTACAACCACCAGGTCATTTTTAGGTGATTTCTTCAACTATAACAATGACGAGCATAGATTTAAACTATTTGTTCTATTTCAAACTCAATGTCTCCCCTCGTAGATTTCCCCATGTCCCGTTTAGTGCAGATGGAACTATACCTTCCTGATTTATGGGGTTCCTTTTTCCTAATTTTTTTAATTTTCTTCAAATTTGCAATGGACCAATTTTATTTTTTTTTAGTTTTTTTCACTAGAACTTTTGAAATGCAAATGGCCAAGGGTCAGATTTTTGGTCAAAGACCCTGGAATCAAAGAAACTCCAAAAAATTTGAGTGTGTCTAAAATCTTGGTTTGAAAAAAAATATGGCCAATGACTGATGATAAAAAAAAACTACGCTATGATATTAAATGTGGCGAACCAAGCCAAGCTGGTTCATACACGGAGTAACCAAAATATTTGGAATAAAATAAATAAATCTATTTAGGACAAGATATTATATATAAAATATGATAGATTGAATATGATATGAGGGCCCCATATATATATATATATATACATGTCCTTTCATTAAGGTGTCTCTTCATTATTAATTTTTTTATTTATATTTATATTATGTACTTATGCTTATTATATCATCATTTTATGCATGATTCCATGAATGGCCTAGTCCACCTTGATCACCTTGTGAAATCTTCTTTGTAGTAATCCCTCTTGATTGTGAGTTGGTATTGACATGGCATGTCAAGTTATTCCCAAGGTGTCATGGGTTTCTAACTATTGTTTATGTAGATGTCAAGTTTGATACCAATGCACCCTTCCTCTTTTAAATATTGCTCAATTTTATAAATATAGATGCCAAAAAGGTGGGAGAAAGAGGGAACCCTTGCTTAACACCAATATTGCAATTAATGTCCATAGACCACTCATTATTACAATGCATCTTAGAAATAACCTTTTCATAGAGCCTAATCAAAACACTGTGGAGCTCAAGAGGGATGCCCATTTATTTTAATGTATTACATAGATTGGTTCTAAGGCCAAAGTCAAATGCTTTTCTAAAATCAATGAACCAACATATAAGATCTTCTTTTTTATTTCTACAATCCTCAATAATAACTCTAAAGGTGGACAAGTGATTGGCTGTAGCATGTTGATTCTTGAACCTTGCTTTCCCTTTGGCCCATTTATTGTTGTTTTCGAGCTATGGACTGATTTTTCTTTAAAAAATGAAGTCAAATGTTTTTTCTAAAGAGAGATAATCACAATAAATTTATAATTGGATTGGTCATCTTGATTTCCATATTTGAAATAGAGACAAACAAACTTTTAGTCATTTTTTAGGGAAGCCTCACTTGATAGGTTTATTGAAAATATGCTTAATATGAGGCACCACGATAAGTCTTCAAATATTTAATATCCTGGCTCAATATCCTTCAATTCCTTTAGTTTTTTCATGAGTGAGTCACTTGATGCCATATTTTATATCCTCAATTGAGAAATCCTCAATGGAATGATGAGTGTGTTGGATGTCCTTAGAGACCCAAGGGAGACATAAAGTTTGTTAGGGTAGGAGTTACAATCATTTAAGCTAATATTTCCCGATCCTTTACCTTTTCAAGGGTTGTTGTTTTCCTGCTAATAAATAGGATCTCATTTACATAAGTCTATAAGCTTCTCTTGTTTTTTGGTTAAATAATGACCTTTTTTTCCCTTTTTAGTAAGAGCTTATACTATTTAATCTCACTAGCTCTATTAGTCTCATTGCAAGTGCTTCTAATATATCTTCTTGCAATTTTACATTCTAAGTCATACTAGGGGCTTGAAATATATTAGTTTAATTTGGTATAAATGTTTCAAGAATAATTTTCTAAGCACAAAGAAAGATTTGAAGTGAAAATTTCATTTAAATTCTTGATTATGTAATTTTTCATATTATAATTGAACAACTATTGTAAATCCTTGAGAAAATGTGGAGCTTTTCTATTGTGAAAGAGAACTTGATTGCTTGTATTGTACATAGAAGTTCCCTCAAGGGCCATTTCTATATTTAAGTTATCATAATGGGTTGATGATCAAAGCTTGACTTGTTATTCTCATTTATTTGAACATTATCAATTTTATTCATCCAAAGAATAGAGGATATGACATAAGCAATGACACTTATACCTTTATTGTGAATGCATAAGGTGAGACTTAGAAATATAATCCAACTCGTTACAAATGATCAAGTCAAGGCACACGATAATGTTAAGAAGTTTAGTGCCATATGAATTTGTTTCAATATCTTCAAAGCTCCTTTTGTTTTTAAGGGTTAAAATAACATATTCATCTATCCATAAAAGGTTGTTTCATTATAATTATGAGTTAGAGTATTGAACTAAGTTATACCACTTCTAGCATTAAAATCTCCAAGAAGAAGAATGTACCCTTTATCTTTCAAGTAGATAAATCATTCTCTAAGTTAATAAAAAGGTGGTAAGTTGCAAGATTATGGGTTTTGTAGAAGGTAGAGTTTAAAGGACTAAAGTAACAAATAACAAGGAAAATTGTATCCTTGTATTTGGAAGTGATATTAAATAAGATACATCGGTTACATAGACCATTTTATACTCTTAATATTCAAGTTAAGCTCCTTCTTGATGTAGAAACAAATACCACTTGTCCCCATGTGCATCGAATTTTTGTTCCAATTTGAGAAAATGGTATATCCATCCAAATCAAGGATTTGAGATTCTTCATGTGCCCATGTTTGAAAAAATAACACAAAATAAACTAAGATTGACATCTAAATTAGCTTAGGACATTTCCTTCGAGGGAATCCTTGGAAGTGCCATGTTAGGATTATTAGTGTTCTTAATCCTTATTTTGAGTGAATGCTTTATTTATTTTCAAAATAACTATGAACAATTAAAAATAAAAATATCATAATTTTTTTAGATATATAATTGTAAGAACAAATTAAAAAACATAATATATGTGTGTGTGTGTGAAAATGATTAAATTGATTATTAATTTATTTAAAACAACATTTATAGGAAAAATGATAAAATGAATGACAAAATTTCCTTTTTTTCTGTAAGTAAAAATATATTACCTTAAATGTTCTGCATATTAGTACACATGGCTAAACTTTCCACATGTTCTGCCATGCATATGGAAACCTGAACATGTGGCCATCGAGAGAAAACATTCATGTTTTTTATAATGTTTGAGAAAAATTGAAAAACAAAACTATTCCTAAACAAAGTTGTAATTATGGTCACTCTGAACAATGATGCAAAGCAACATAAAATAAAACTAAACACTAGGAGAACTCGGGTTGTCATCATCACTAGGAGGTTGTAGCCACACAGGAGTGAACACATAAGGTTGACAACAGGTCGTGCATCTGCGCTTAACATGATCGCCTGAAAGAGAGTCAAACAGAGCATCCATGTGACGACAGAGGATATTCTGATGGTGAAGCTAATCGACCACATCCCTTCTCATATCGAAGATGAGTTGCAGGTGTTCTTCTGAGAAATGACAAGTGTTGATTTTGGAAAAGATTCTGCAACAGGTTGAGGCTCATCGACATGTTGAGCTGCCACTAAAATTTGTTCATCGTGCCAAGCTGGAAAGGTCTCTTCCTCAACCGAACAATTTTCCATATCTGAAGCGGGGTTGACTCCTTGAGATCGTCTTCCATAATTGTGAGGAGGAGCCTGGAGGTCTAAGGCAGAGAACATGAGAGAATCCATAGGTACTTGAGGAGGAACCAGAGGGATTTATTCCTCAACATAAGCCATGGCACTATCGTCTTCCATCTAGTTTTGATCAGAAGATGGGGAAATCTCCAAGGAAGGACCAGCATGACCTATTTTAGAGAGGGGAGGCAAAATTAGAGCAGAGGAGGGGATAGGTTGACGATGTCTAGCCAAAAAATGGAGTAATCTAGTCCATGTTTCGGTTTTCCCCTCTCACATGGCATTGGAATGGAAGAGGTGATAATCATAACCAGAAGGGGAGGAGGCCACAGGAGGGAGAAAAAACCCAGAGGGGAGGGGAAAACTCACAGACCAACCAGAGAAAAATGGCAATATCCATGCCTTACCTCCATAAAAACAGTCGAGTTGATAGTGAAAAGTTCCATAAAGACTAAGTTGGCAGAGTTTAGCCACCTCGTACCTGCTCTGTGAGATCTCGACCTTCGCTGTGTGTGAACCATTAAAACTTCCATATTATGCAGGCGCACTACCATCCTCCTCGATTGAATGTGGCTCATGTTGAATAGACAGAGAGGAATGGTGGCGATGGGGAATATTAAATTCCCACGATGCATGTATGCTAGTTGTCACTCCATCTACGGGACATAATTTCCTTTTAAATTGTTCTACCTTTATTAAGATAACATAATTTTATCGAGTTTCATAGTTTAATTACTCTTCTAGACCTGCTTACTTACAAAAATCATAAAAATCTTGGTACTTTCATTTCCATCATGTTTAAACACAAAAAATACATTCTAAAAAATATTTAGACTAATTCCCTTTATTTGTCCAATAAACATTTTGATCTTAAAGGATAGTAAACATCATTATCATTGTCATATCTCAACAAAAATACCTTAAAAAACAATAAATCAAATAACTAGAGTTAAGAGAACATAAAATCAACATAATCATAGAAAAACAAAATTTATGAAGAAGATAACTAAAACATAATAAAAATTATAAATAAAAAACTGAAAAAAAGAAAATAAGGTAACTTGGAGAAAAGGAGAAAAGGGGGAAGATAAAAAAGGAAGTGAAAATGTTAGAGGATGGTTTACAAAGTAAGAATGTGTTGGCACAGGGGCAGACCCAGGGTTCAACACTACAACAATGCACCAACAAAATCCTAACTGGCAGACCCAGGGTTCAACACTACAACAATGCACCAACAAAATCCTAACTGCCGACCCTTTCGAAAAGACCTGTGAAGCAGATGAAGTCTCACTCGAGGTAGAAGTAGGGGTGGTTGCAGGACTAAGATGTCTGCAACCTTATTTGGGACATAGATCTGTGATTATAACGCCTTATCAAAGCACTTAGCAATTACAGTTCATCAGTATTAAACCAGTATCTACTTCGCAGACAAGACCCTAATTATAGAGCATTGCAGTATTCAACCAGATCTAGTATGTTCAAGCACTCAACACATCCTCATAGATCAGATCTAGCATTCATCCATATTATTAAGCACGTAGCATCAAAAGATCTATCTATCATTCATCTATATCAAAGAATATAAACAAGTAAACACATAAACACATAAACACATCAATACATTGCACAAAGCAACCATAACACAAGATATACGTGATTCACCCCCACCCTGGGGCTACGTCCACAAACTCTTCTTCTCTTTATTATCTTCTGTCAAGAGTCTCATGGGCACAAAGCATCATAACACTACTCCACATAGGACAAGAGATCTATGTCCACTTCGCCAGATCCTCCTTCCCCAAGTAGTTCTAGGCACATAACCTTACACAGTATGCACACAAAGCACTACAAATGACTTGCACTTAGCTCTGCAAGTCTTAATCACGTCTTCTTGCACATAG
>CBVK0104131184.1:0-11374 GCA_900067695.1 Picea abies
GAACCGGAGGTTTTAGAGATTTTATATAGGAGAAGAGGAGATTTTATAGTTGGATGGGATTAACAATTAGTGGAACAGGAGTGGCAGGTGCTGGGAGTCTATATGATCCCAAAGGAACCAGATGGTGCATCAGGCTTGGGGTGATAGGAAATTGTCAAATAACTTGGGGGAGGGAAATGGTCAAGTAATCTGGCTGAAGCATACTCCTTATGGTGTGGGTTCTTTATAAGAAAGAAACTAAGGATTAAAAGTTTAGACTCAACAATTATCATCTGGGCAGCATTGAACATGACAATTATCATCAGGACAGCATTGAACATCTATAACCTTAGGAGATCCAGCTACAGGAAGGTGCTTACCAGATGGTGCATCATGCCTGGGGTCAGGGAAATTGTCTAATAGGCTTGGGTTCAGGAAAATTGTCAAATAATTTGGCTGAAGGCTCCTTAAAGGAAGGAAACTAAATTATTGGGTTCAGGGAAATTGTCAAATAATTTGGCTGAAGGCTCCTTATAGGAAGGAAACTAAATTATCAAATAGGCTTGGAGTCAGCGAAATTGCCAATTATAGGAAGGAAACTAAATTGTCAAATTGGAGTCAGCAAAATTGTCAAATAATGTGGTTGAAGCATACTCCTTATGGCGTGGGCTCCTTATAAGCAGAAAACTAAAGAAGTTTAACCATCTTTGGAGACTCAACAATCATATCAGGGCAGCATTGAACATCTCTAACCCTGGGAGATCCAGATCCAGCTACAGGAAGGTGCTTATTCAGTTTGAAGTATTTTGGGACAGTTCTACAAACAAGTAATATGTAGGAACACTTGAAATATTGGAGAATTCTTCTGTATATAAATTGTATAGGAATTTTGGAAATGTTTAACTTTTCCAGTGGACATTTCACTCATCATTAAAACATGAAAACACATAAGGGTGGAGTGTCCACTTTAACATTTCTAAACCTCTTACACAGTTTACATTCAAAAAAAATTATCCAACATCATAACTAAATGTGGAAATCTACATAAAATATTAGTTTAAAGTTTTGTTTTTTTTTATATTGAGATCTGAATATAGAAATATACTCTGCTAGGAGAAGCTCCATAACAGTGTGATAAAAAATAAAATAAAAAACCAGCTAAACCAATGTGATCAATGTCAACCACTTGTCAAGCTGACCACTCATCAAGTCCATCATCTTCATGTTAAGTAATCGGTTAGCGAACTAATCAGTTCCCAGATTAGTTCCCACATGTTAGTTGTAAAAAATAGATCAACATACTCAGGAAATTTCAAAACGCCACAAAATATACCAACATACATCAAAATTCCATGAAACTATGCAAGTATGGTAACGATGAAAGACCTGCACGTATAAAGTGTCCGGATAAGCTGCTGCTTTGAGGAGATAATCTGTAGCCCAACGGATTGAATTCTTAGCGTTTTCCAGTTCATCACCCATGGCGATGAAAGACCTGCACGTATAAAGTGTCCGGATAAGCTGCTGCTTTGAGGAGATAATCTGTAGCCCAACGGATTGAATTCTTAGCGTTTTCCAGTTCATCACCCATGGCTCTTCCGAACTCTATCACGCTCCATGATAGCATCGTGGTTGTAAAAGCCATAGGGAACCCGAATTTGAGATTGTCTCCTGCATCATAGTACCCTCCTTCCAAGTCCACCTGCATCCAGTACACATATTTTTTCACTTAACAAACTAAGTGAGTGCTTTGTGTTAAGATATTTAGGTATTTTTTTTTTTAATATTTGAGTTTTTTCTGTTGTTTCTGATGATGAATAGAGTGTCCACTCAAAACTAAACTTTGAACATTCAAAACCAAATACACATTTTTTTATCTAGAAACAGTATCAATAACAATATTCCACGTTTTCAATCTTAAGTTCATCCTTAAATTTTCCATCTTGGGTTCATCCACTGAAATGATTTACAGTAAACTATTCACATATTTTTTCATATGGGTTCATCCACATATTTTTTCACTTAACAAACTAAGTGATTGCTTTGTGTTAAGATATTTAGGTATTTTCTTTTCAATATTTGAGTTTTTTCTGTTGTTTCTGATGATGAATAGAGTGTCCACTCAAAACTAAACTTTGAACATTCAAAACCAAATACCCATTTTTTTATTCAGAAACATTATCAATAACAATATTCCACATTTTCAATCTTAAAATCATCCTTAAATTTCCCATATTAAAAACTTTCCATCTTGGCTTCATCCACTGAAATGATTTACAGTAAATTATTCTTGAGGATGAAGTTGAGAGTGGTTCAAAATGTTTTATACGAAAAATATAAACTTTGTTGTTTGAGCTTTTTCGAAGCAAACTGTATGTAACACAGTTTTGAAACGTTCAAAACTTACACATAGTTTGCTTCCAAAAAGCTCAAGCAACTGTGAAATTCTATACACTCAAAAAGCTCAAGCAATTGTGAAATTGTGAAAAGCTATACACTCAAAAAGTATTGTGACAAATTGTGAAAAACTATACACTCAGGAATATAATAAATGCAAATAACTTAACCTTACATTTTCATCGGAGCCATCTGCTAAAGCTGAGTCTTTTCTCCAATTCAAGCGTTGATTTGCAGGCAGTTTTCCTGATCTCTGGCCTTCAAAGAACAGAATACTTTTGGACAAAGCATCTCTATAGTTATGAAATACAGTGCCTGCCATTGCTCCTTGTAAGACCAAGGATGAAACCAACATTGCTAATAAACATTGTGATAGCCCAGTGCCCATGGCTATCTTAATTCTCACTGAGTATATACTGAATATATACTCACTGAATATATACTGCAGTCACGGACAATGCAGCACGGGTGAGTGAGAATTATGATATATTTATATTATGAGAGAGCACGCATATGTATATATATATAAATGGTTACTGGATTCCTTGGAAGGTGCCCTGATCAAATTCGAAATTCATAAAATCCGCCACAAATATATTGAACATAAAAACTATCAATGCAAATTCATAAAATCCGCCACAAATATATTGAACATAAAAACTATCAATGCAAATTATAAATACAGATCTAAATGCACGCATTAAAATTTTCCTTTCAAAATGGACAAAATCCATACATAGTAGATACAAAACTAACATTCAAGGCTATACTGCCTATGTAATTGGACGCATTAAATTTTTCCTTTCAAAATGCACAAAATCCCGTTTTTATATTTTCTTAAACTACCATTTTATATTTTCTTAAACTACCATTTAGGCTTTGTAGTTTGAATTGAAAATTGATCATCTAGATTCTGGATTGTAATTCAGCAAAATGTTGGTGTCCTAGCTATCATAGATGGACATTACAAATGCAAACCAAAGTTATTCTTTGCTCTCATGCACGTTATTTGATTGAATCCAACAATTGAAAATTTTATTTTGTAATTTCATAAATTTTGACATTTCACATTGATTTATAAACTCCATGTTTTAATTGATATAGCTTTATATTGCAATTTTAATGATCAAAACTTGAGTCAAAATTCACATAGAGAAAACTTATATGAAAATAATGGTTACTTGTTACACAAGTAGCCTATTATTTATGAGTTTTACCATATTTCATGTAAGAGTGTAATAATTGATATTGGAAATTTATATTTTAAAGTTATAAGTTGGTGTTATGGAGTTAAGTTTAGAGTTATGGGTATTTAGTGGTAATTAAAGTTATTTATGATTCACCTTCCATGTAAAACATCCATGTATGATGGTTCGTTTTAATTTAATTGTTATTAATGTCTTAATTGATATTGGAAATCTATATTTTAAAGTTATAAGTTGGTGTTATGAAGTTAAGTTTAGAGTTATGGGTATTTAGTGGTCATTAAAGTTATTTATGGTTCACCTTTCATATAATGTATGTATGTATGATAGTTCATATTAATTTAGTTGTTGTTAATGTCATAATTGATATTGAAAATCTATATTTTAAAGCTATAAGTTGGTGTTATGGAGTTAAGTTTACAGTTATAGGTATTTAGTGCACTTTAATGGTTCACCTTCCATGTAATTCATGCATTTATGATAGATCATCGTAATTTAGTTGTTGTTAATGTCATTTTTTGTATCTCACTAGTGAGTCATTAATGTCTTTTATTGTATCATATTAGTGGGCCATTAATTAACAAAAAAAATATTGTTAGAGTTATGATTAAGTAATCTAGCTCTAGTACCTATAAAATGTGGTTCTTCCTGGATTATAATTACTCTATTGTATATGAATTCATTGATTATTTGGATATGAGAGTACCCACCAAACACTTAGTCAATTTTATTTTTCATGTGGTACTAATTGTGGTGGGTCGTGGTCATGTTTCTTAGGAGCAGAGCCACTAGTGGTAGATGCATATATTTGCTTGTACAAAGGAGGAATAACTTTTTGACATGAGTCGATGACCCTTGTCAACCATAAATGTCTATCCTATGAGAAGCCTCAATTAGACCTTTCTTCATCAAAACGACAAGCCCTCTAGTTATGGCCCGGAATGTAAAAGGTTTTTTTAAGCTCTCTAATCTAAATGCATAAATGAAAATGCAAATTGAAATCACTAATCTAAATATTAAAGCTAGGAGAAAGAACAAGAGCCAACAATTCAACCAATAACAGGGAGAATAGTCCACAACTATTATAAAAAATGAACCTAAATAAGAATCTTCCATCTCCCTTCCAAAGTGAAATGGTCTAAGTGTTAAGAACACTTGTGTATCATAAAACCAACAAGTTGAGATGAAACAAATTTAAGCATATACTAGTAGCAAAGGTAGATCATAGCTATTGCATATGAACATCCAAATACCTTAAACAATAAAGAATAGTACACAACTTATTGAGGACTATTCCAAATCAAATAAGAAATAAAATGAAACAAGATTAGGCATATGAAAAAGATACAATAGTCCACTGCATGTGCATATGAATAATCGAAGTGGTTGAAAATTAGAGAATAGTCCATTGTCACCAAGAAATTTCATATTTTAGATCAGATGTTAGCAAGCAATAAGATAAGTGAAAACCAACATAATAATCAAGAGAACATCCCACAAGACATTATACCAACATCCACAAGAACTAAGAAGATTATGCAAGAAAAGAATATCCCACATTACAAACACAACATCCAAAAGTATGAAGCAACTTGCTAACAATGGTATTTTTATTAATATATGAAGTCTAGCTTACCATGCCAAAAAAGAGGAACCTCATACTTGAAGGAAATGGCTCTATTGATTAGTTTAGTTCATGGCTCTTAGCCTTCCAAATTCCTGACAGTTCAAATACCTTAAATGACTCTTGAGCTACCCTAGATGACTCATGTGCTTCATAGGCTCTCAACCAATATTCAATTGATTTGTGATAATAAACTAAAATAAAGATTAAGAAATTACAACATTTTGTGCACTCATGTGAGACTTTCAAAATAACACCAACTCAAGACAAGAATTCTCATCACTTTGACATCCATTTCTTTACTCTTGGTTGCACACCTCCATCACTTGCATTTTCATGCTTGCCTTGTTACATTTAGTTGGAAATTACATTGTCTTCATATTCACTGCATGGCTAAAAGTGTTATTCATCATCCTCTTCACTCCATCCCTCTTTGGGTATGAGGCTTTCTCAACAAATAGATCTTCTTTTGAGACCAACAAATGCTTCATACATCCCTCCTTGTTTTCTTTGGTTTGATAATGCTCCTTTGCTTCTTGTGCTTGAGTGAAGTTGTCTTAGGTTTTGGCCTACATTCATTCTCCTTCATCCCACTTGTTCACCTTCCTTATTTGTTTAAATTTCTATGAATGCAATCCATTATAAGAAAATGACATAAGATTATCCTAAATCTATGATACAAATGAGACAACAAATAACATACTACCTCGGTAGCTCAATAACTCATTACATGAATCATGAAAATAAAAAAACATAATCAGTTAACTAAGAAAACATGTATTTTGTTAATGGAAAAGGAGTAAACAACAACAAAATAATTGATGAAATTAAGAAGAGGGTGCAATTGTTTTTCTTCCTTCAAATGCATAATGTCATCATGGCATCCTTCATTCACTTGTGGTGAAGGAAACAACATTGAATTTCTCAATTATAAAAATATCTTTAATTAATTCTCATTAATTAATGTTGTCTTTTAGTAAATCCCATCAAAAAATTAATAATCACGATTGTTGGCACCTAAGGTTTGACAAAGGTTGTGTGTGCTCTCAAGAATATGCATTGTGCAGCACAAAGTTTTAGCGCCTGTGCCAAGCCAAGGATTTACTACGCATGCCAACCCATTTTTTACTACACACAAGGACTTAAAGAAACTGTATGCAAGTCGGATCCGAAAAGATCTTCAAGAATAATTGTAATTGTTTTTGTAACCACCTAACTGGTCATGGTCAAGGTTATGGATGATTTGGCAAGTTTGCTATGATTTCCATGCTCTTTGGAAGATATGGGGGGATACATGTGGATATGTAAGGGTTGGGATTTTGAGTAAAGGGAGAGTTCATTGTTATGTGAGAGTAAGACGAGCCAAGGCTCGAGTAATGTTGAGTTTTCACTTCTTATCATGTTTGGTTTTGATATGCATGAGAGAGAAATAGATCAAGATCTGAGTGTATGGCTCATATTTGTTTTGAATATTGTTGGTTACTACTCTCTCTTCCTACTCTTGGGTTGACCCGGGTTCATATCTGAACAAGTTTGCAAAAAAAAACCCTAAAACTATCGGCCCATCTGGTAGACCAAAAGGAAACACAACCCACAGAATGTATTGTGCAGTATCACCCGAGATAGTCATATGGGAGACTGCAATGCTCAGATGCTTGCAGTGTAGGAAAAAGTGGGGATATGGGATTGGAATTAATCTTTTTAGGCCTTGTCCTGGTTGTCATTTCTAGTATTCTTAATATTCTTTTATCTGTTAAATCTATGCATGCATTCCAATAGATTTAACCTATAATCGATCTCACAGATTTATCCATTCATTCATTCATAGTCTAACTACTTATAGAAGGTAACATGCAATCAATCCCAACACATAACACATGTGTTACCATGGTTCACCCCCTCCTGAGCTATGTCCACAAATATTTATTTTCTTATGCTCTTATATTTAGAATTCTATAATAGATCAAATATTTATTTTCTTATGCTCTTATATTTAGAATTCTATAATAGATGGTGTCACGTGCACTACAATTCTCATCATACAATCTCAAAACAAGTTCCACAATCCTCTATAAGGCTGACTAGATTGCACCAGGCTCCTCAGCCTATGATATAACCCTCAAGATCTAGCTACTTAACTCTCCTACAACTCAACAGCTTACAAAAATGGTATCAAGTCTTACATTAGTTTCCTTAACTGAATAGAAAAAAACTTAGGAACCCCGACCTAGATCTCTTAGGTGCTTATTTATACTAACTTTTATCTTATCATTCGTTACAATATCTTACAAAAACCCTAACCCTAATGTGGTTAGGTTTTCCTATATGCATGCCTTGCATGCTTTCCTCCTTTGCATGCGACTTTCCCTCACACATGCTTCTTTTCTTGCCAGTTGTCCTCCAAAATTGGCCTTATCTTCCAAGAATGGGCCTTTTCTCCATGTTAGGTCTACGCCCAACAAGCCCCCAACACTGACATGTGGTTCACCCCAAGAGACTTAGCTAGCTAGCGCTCCTTCTACAGTTGTTTCCAAAATTTTGAACTTCTCTACTAGTTCACTTCCTCACGTCTTTGACCTAAGGTTTGACTACTAGTTCCCTTGTTCACATCTTGACTTTTGTTGGACTTCTTCAAATTCTTCGGTTGCAAGGTCCTGCACTTTCTCTGCCATGAGATCTGCATCATCCTCAATGATGGTGTATTCTAGTGGCTACTTATGCACCTTGGCCTTCTTGCGCGGCCCCCCCATGTGTATAATCGATTGTTTGGGTGGTCATGTTTTCTGTGGGGTGGTTGCTGAGGGAGTTTCTTGTGTTTTAGTGTCCCCCACCCCTTGTTCCTTTTGTCCCCCACCCCTTGTTCCTTTTTTCTTGGGGAAGTGTCCTTTTTTTACTACCTACACATTTCTCTTTGGTGCACTCCCCTTCTTCTATCATGCCATCTTGTGGTTGGGTTTCCCCGACTTCGTTGGCTTTTTGGGTGCAGTTGTGTAACCTGCAGGTGTCTTGGTTGGCCCTACATCTACCTCTATACCTTTAGGCACCTCTTGAGTTAAGACCAGAATCCTCCAATCATCATGCCAATCCCTCATGGCCATTTCTACGTCCTCTTATGTGACGTTGTATCTTAACTACGGTGACTCCTTCCTCGAATCCCTATGCGTTTGGATCCACATATTATGATTTTTCCCTTTGAAGTTGGTTATCTCCCTGTATTGTGCGACCACTTCTGGAATGATTCTCCAACTATTTGCAATTCTCTCTTGTATCTCGCTGAAGTACCAAAAAAAGTTACATGTGTTGGCACTTATATTCTTAGTGTCTGAAGTGCTCCCCAATGATGTGTACCGTGTTGTGTTGCAACGACCTATCCACTCACGAAAATGAGAGTATGGGGGCTCCCTCCACCCAATCAATGCGATCAAAAGGAGTAACCATGAATAATGGAACTTTGTTCCCATGTCCTGTGTGTCTTTTTCATCCTCGAGGAACAAGTTCAATAAATACGGGGCCCAACTGAGCATAATGTCATTGGCACACTGTGATGCAGTTGCGACAATCCCGGTAGGGACTTCCTCCTTGCAGCATTTTCTAAGCATCTTACAGGCCATGAGTTTAGTGGCCATTCTTATTTTTACGTCGTCAATCCTCTTGATTATGATCCCGTGCGAGCCCCTCTCTTTACCATAAGTTTTCTTCACCTCCTCAGCTAGGGATTTCTCTTTTTTTTTATCATCAAGGTACGGTGTGAGACTCTTTCCCATAGATGGAAAACCTGTCATGAATGAAATTAGTTCCACGTCTATTGAGATGGGTTCCTCCAACCATAGGAAACCTCCATGGAGGACCGCCATCAACTGCTTGATGCAATTGTTTACCTCTTTCCCCCTGCCAAAATGGGGAATTTTGAGGAAGTTCAGAATGCTTGTGTTGGCTAGGCCATCTTCCCATGGTTTTGGTTGTAGAATTGGGTCACCAAAGGGGCATGTACCTATATTGTCAAGGTATACTTGATGCGCAAACTCTGGGAATTTTCCTACATCGGCCACGTCATGGTCTGAATACCGTAGTATTTCCATGTATCCTAGAAGGGAAGGACTGACATGCACCCACTCAAGAATGTGTGGTAGGACTATTGCTACGTCAGGATATCTACACGGTGACTGTGCCATGGGCTATTTTCCCTTTCTTTTTGGAGGCTCACTTGAGGTCCCAGCCTCCATCTGTCTCTCTTCGACGATAGAGTTTGGATGGTCGGTAATGTCTTCCACTAGACCCTCATGTTGTTACACAGACCTTGTGTTAGGTGGTGGTCTCGGCGCGGAAACCTCAGTTTTCACTGTTGTGGCCCCATTTACTCTGTGGGATCCTTCAGCCCTTGTAGGCCTCTGCAGGTTACCTGCATCTTTGGCTTGTCATCCCTTCGCACTATCCTATGGTCTGATATCCATGCTAGTCGTTACTGGAGTTTGGAATTCTTCCTCCACATGTGTGGGGATTGTTGGTTCTATCTGTGGTGAGGGAATTATGTCAACATCGACGAATTCCCCCTTTGTGTGATTTCTAGCTCGGCCTTACCGATTTCGTAAGGTGCCCTAACACTGCTTTGGGATTTTCTGGTTGTTTGGATCGGTGCGCCAATATTTGGAGGTGCCATCATGGGCACTAGCTGCTTTCACCGGATGGTTTTCGACTGGTTTTCACTGTGCACTCTTCAAGTCAACTCTGCTCTATGTGCTCTTCTAATGTTGCAAGTTTGCAAATTCACAATAAGTTGTAAATTTCCTGCATTTCTCTTTTATATAGCATGTGACATCAATGTTGTGAATATTCTCAAAGAATATTCCTTGGATGTGATTAATGCAATGATTAAGTTTTTTTTAATTTCATAAATGCCACCAGTTGACGCCTTTTCGTCGTAATCATCATTTCTCTCTTTTTTGGACCGTTGGTACCTTTTTTGTGCTACTGAACTTTTTGAGTGTGTTGTGTATCTTTGTTGTAACTTTTCCTTAGTGCACAATGTGTCACACATATGATATGCATGGACATTTTTCTTTTCATCATGCTGAGTCCACTTCTGTTGTGTGTTGTATTTCCCAATATTTTTGCATTTTCTGTCTTTTCTATTTTTGTATTTATGTTTCCTTCTTTTCTCCTTTTTATTTATTTTTCTTGTTTTTCTCTCTTAACTTCTACTATAGTACATTATGTACATGTTTTCATACTACATTGTAACTTTTAAGTGCTAGGAGGTCGACTGTCCCTATACAATTTCAGTCAATTCTCATTGATCAGTCCTTTGAGTTCTGTGCCTCCCAAGTATTTTAACTACACAGATCCCCCATTTGTGACAGTCTTCACTTCACATGGCCCCAACCAATTTATTCTAAATTTACCAAGATCTTGAAAAAAATTGTTGTCATAGAGCAAGACTAGGTCTCCCTCCTTGAAACTCTTCCTCTTGATATGTCTTTCATTCCAATATTTGTCTCTTACTTTCTGTACTCCTTGATGAAATCATGCTAGAATCCTATCTTTCATCTCCATTATTTGATTGAGTATTTCCTTTACTATGCATCTTTTTGTCATGTTGATGATTGTTCCTACGCGTAGGCTAGGTACTAGAAATCATAATGTTACTATTGCTTCCCTCCCATGCACAAATTTGAATGGTTTATGTCATGTCAAATTCTTACATGTAGTCCTATATGCCCATAGTACTGTTGGTATCTTCAAATCCCAATCATCCATGTTGACATTTAAGATCTTTGTCAGAGCATTCTCCAAGATCTTATTGAAGGCTTCCATTGTTCCATTTGCTTGAGGATGGTATGGTGTACTCTTCTGATGATAAAATTCAAACTCCTCAGTCGTAGCCTTGATAGTATTGTTGATAAAGTGAGTACCTTGGTCACTCATTAAAATCCTTGGATAGTCAAATCTAGTGATCTCTTTCTCAAACAAGAAGTGTGTTGTTGTATCTTCACTACAGTCTTTTACTGGTGTTGCTTCTTCCCAGGTTGTTAAGTATTTTGTTGTAGTAATGATATATCCGGCTCATGACTTTCTTGTTGGTGGATTAATTGGTCCCACAAAGTCTATTGGTCATTTGTTAGATACTTGCAAAGTTACTTGTGGTCTTAGGGGCATCTCATCCCTTCTATTA
>CBVK0104131213.1:0-10590 GCA_900067695.1 Picea abies
TTTTATGTTTTTATTAAGAATCCATTTGTAGTAATTAATTGTACAAGGTTAAAATCTACACCTGCAACGTAATCCTGGTCATAGTCCCAAGTGCAAAAACCTATTTGGGTGGAGTTGCACGAGGCCTAGCATATGGGTTTCAGTGGTAATCCCCTCCATGTCAATCCTTGACTCGTGCCCAAATCCACAGAGGACATGAATGTTGGGGAGATGCCTAAGTGAATCACATAGTGGACACATTGAATGAGGCATTGTTCTCTCTAATGCAAAGTCACGAATGAAGTGGCAACTCGAGATCAAGTGAGTAGCACATTTGCAAGTGAAGTTCTCATCCTCTGTTACTTTCTTAAAATATAACTTGAGCTAATTTGACAAGATGTAAATGTGAATGTGATTAGTAGAAAGGGATGTGAACTTGAAATACCTTATTAATATCACACCCCTTTCCACTAATCACATTCAAATGTACATCTAGTCAAAGAATTGAAGTTCAATTTCTAGAAGGTGGCCAAGGATGAGAGCTTCACGGGGTGAATGTACATCTTGTGAAAGCAACTCAAGTTCAATTTCTAAAAGGTGACAGAGGATGAGAGCTTTATTGGAAAATGCACCACTCACTTGATCCTAAGCTCACCTCTTCTCCTACATTTCAACATGAATTTTCCCATTTAGGGAGGTAAGCAATATTTCATATACTTTGCTTCAAATTACTTGTTGATACATCATAGAATACATGATTTCTAAACGTTAGTGTTTGTCTCCAAGAATCTTGCATTTCTTTAAACAATGGCTTATGCAATGCAATCCAACACAAAATACATAATTGCAAACCCAAGTAGAAGATATCAACTCGAAAGTCTTAACCTAACCCCAAACAAGCAATGTGTGGTTAAGGTTTTGAAGCTTCAAAAGGAGTGTTAGGATATTTAGACACTTAGGAGTTGATTAAGATCAACTTGGTCTAACGTATTGTTAGGTAAAAGTGTGTTTATTAAATATGCATTAGTATGCATTTGTAGTTAGGTAATCTAACGATCACGATATGTTCTCGACGTAGAGTGATCTGACAACTCATATTCTCCTCGATCTTAACAACTACATTGATCAGTGACTTGTCACCTAATTCGTCCATGATCTCTATTTAAAGAGCATGGAGGGTCATTTGATGATGATCGATTGTGAGAAACTCTCTTGTAATTTTTTTTTTATTTTGTGGCAATAAATTGCTTCAAGTGGTCGCATTGGTTGGGGCCATGGATGTTTCCCCGCTGGGGTTTTACTACGTAAAAACATCGGTGTGTTGATATTTGATCTGGTTGCGTGAATGGTCACTGAAGGTGTTCAACCTCTATTGGAATACTTGTGTTGTCGAACATTGTATAAAAGTGCATTTGAAGACCCACTCTCGTTATAGATCGAGATCTTGAAATCGTGTTGTCACATCTTTGGTTTCTACTATTTTGTACATTTATAAGCTAAGAGGATTGTTCCATTGCGTCTGGAGCATTTCTTTCAGCTAGAAACGCTTTTTGTTTCACCTAAAAAGGTTTTTGTCTGCCCAAGATATGACCATTTTAGTTAAATCTGAAGGTATAAAGCTTGAACATGCACTTTTAAATTTTTACAAAGATAATTTTTTTTTCTTTTAAGTAAAAACAGATCCTATTATATTAATACTTCAAAATTACACCATGACATGGAGGTGCCAGCTGTCCCGCCTGTGAAGGAAACCGAGACAGCTGGCTAGTCCGAATTAACATGCAAATTCAAAACATTGTTTTGCCACCCTGCCCGGAGGAAACCAGGGTGCATGGCTAGTTTCAACAATAGTTTGATAATGCCTATGTTATCGCTACCATGGTTGTGAGCTAGAAGAGCTACAGCTCTGATAAACATCAAAAAAGAGAAAGAGTTTTGAACAATGTTGAACAGGAGAACCTATTAGATCGGAGAACCTATTAACCGATGTCCTCGTGGTCGTCCTTCTCCTTGTCGTGTCTAACAGGAATGGCATAGAGCTGAGCACAGGTGGGGCATTGTCGTCGTGGGGTGGCACTGGAGTAGGCAGCGTACAACATGTCCAGGCGTTGGTTAATGCGGACAACTCTGAAGATTTGGTCGTCCACCATGCTGTAGACCTCGAAAATCAGGTTCAGGTGCTTCGGGTGAAGAAGTGGTGGCGGGGGTGGCAACTTTTGCTCATCGTCCTCCTCCTAGTGTGCTTGTTGTGTTCGTTGTGGCTTCAATTCCTCGTTGCCTTTCAGCATCTCTTCCTCTACCAGACAGGTGGCGAATTCCTCAATGGGAGCGTCGCTGGGACCGTGTGCTTCTCACGGGTGGGGAGGCAGTGCTTCTGCTCCAAAACATGCAGGGGGGTTCCAATTGTTCGGAACCGTGAACATGTGACTTTCAGAAAATTTGTGGGGGAGTTTCGCCAAAGGAATTTCCTCAACATATGTTCTGGGGGGCGAGTCTACTTCTTTGGACTCCCTGGGTCTCTTTTGCTTGGCTAGAGCCAGAGCTCGCTCGAACTTCTTATGCCTTTTCCGCCGTGAGTCAGTCGCGTACCACCCTGCGCCTCTGCGGGGTCTTCCTCTTACTCGTGGCATGGTGAGAACGAGGACGAGAGCCAAAACTTCCCCTGCGTTGTTGTTCTTGCTCAGCTCTGTAATCTTCCAATGCATCCCAAACCCATCGAGAAGGTTGATAAGGGCGAAAATGGTGGTTGTAGCCATTAAGGCCGCGGGCTTAATGCTCTGGTTGGCTGGCCTGCTCGCGCGAGTGAGAGGCCTCGTCAAAAGGTGGAGGCCGACTGAATTGATGCCCCTCATAACTAGCGGGGATATGAGGGCGGTTGGCCACCATTAATGGCCCCTCCTGGTGCTACTCCACGTGCCCACCCTGCTCCGCGTGGCACCCCATCCGGGGGACAAAGATAATATTTTGATTCTATTTCAGCTTTCTGTTTTTTTATTTATGACTTGTTACTCTTTTTTATCTGCATATGCTCTTTGTCTTGTGCTTTGTGCAATCTCAGCAAATCAGAAACAAAGTGAAAAGGGTTTTCTTGTCTGCGCATGCTCTTTGTCATGTGCTCCATGCAATCTCGATAAATTAGAAATAGAGGGAAAACTTTCATTTTCCTAGTGTTATCGCACAGATTGTAGGTTGGAAAAAGCCTGACCCAATCCACAAGAGTGAGACAACTATGAGAGTACCTACCCACTGTCACCTTAGATAGACACTCCCCTCGCTTTAGTGATGATAAATCACCACAAGGGAGGAAATCTCGGTGACCCTAGGGGGATTGAGGTGGAAAGTGGTAGAAGGGCCAGTGAAACCCCTATAGGTCAGTTTTGGAGATGGATAAAGGCTTGGAGAAGAGGTCTTGTGGTTGAGGAATGGTTGCCAAGTGTTGAGTACTCGCACCACAGTGTTAGCCATGCCCAGAACAAGACAATTGATTGAGATACAAGCCAAATAACCAAGGGGACAAACAAGGAAATCTTGTTGTCCTAAATTGTAGCAGTATATCAGATTTATATCAACAAAGTAAACTATCAAGTGGTTGCAAAATATGTTGCCAAAATTCAAGTGAAAGATACTAGAAACTAAGATAGCAATGACTAATTTAACTTCCACGGAGTAGAACAAGACTTTAATGGCTTTTAGGGTTGTTTATCACGTGTTATTAGTAAATTATTATAACAACCAAGTGGTTGTAGCAAACAATTACTACAACAACAAAATCTAACCACTAAAATCAACAAACAATCCACCCAAAAGATAACAAATGACAAGTAGGTTAGTTATGGCAATTTGCAAGCAAATTTTAATGGTAAAGTAGTGAGCAATGAAAGAGTTTAAATGAGTTTTGTTGCAGCCCTGATGGTTGTAGCATTAAATTGATTACAACATGAGAGTTACAAGGCTAAGTTAGACACCCTAGTGACTCAAGAAAGCTTATAGCACTAAGAAAATATTCCAATTTGAACAAATGCAATATCTCAAAAATTTATGTATATCAATGAAATGATTTTATTTCTCCAATACAAATTAGACTAGTGCCTTGCCAATTGGGTTATGGATTCTTGGGTGTAAGAGCTAGCATTTGCAACTTCTCTAGGGGTGTAAACCATTTTACTTCCTAGAGTATGCAAAACCTAGCAAGGTAAATCTAGGAGGGTGTAAGCCCTTTTACTCATCCTAGCAACCTTTGCAATAGCTTATCTGCTAACAATAATGAAAAATCTTAGTAGAGGGTGTGTGCCCTTATACTCCTCCAAGGGTTTATACAAGAACAACCATGAAACAAGAAGAAATACTAACAATATGCAAAAATTCTTTACCAGTTCCAAAAGATTGCAAATAAAACCCTTATCTACCAAGAATATTCCACCATCATCCCAGAGATAACGCACCACTTCCTTGCACAAGACAAGTAAATAGCATCCAAATGGCAGCAAAGAGAGAGATATGCGATTTGCTCAAGAGGGGCGGAAATTTCAGCCATAAACATATGTAATTCTCAAGTGTTATGATATGATGTAAATGAAATGTCGTGACCTTTATTTATACAAGGTCTCACAAAACAAATTTGTCCACTTAGTCGAGGGTAGAACACAAAATAAGGAGGTCGACCTCCTTAATTTGCCCTCTACAAATTATAATTCAAAATTTACATAAAGATTCCCTTAAGAGGAGTGACGTCAAGCCCTAATTATCCTCCGACTGAGACATTTGGCCTCTAGAATAAATCGTTGGGCCTCCAAAGGCAATGGACCAAGCCACCTAGTGCTCCAAAGCATGGTAAGGAGTCTCTCTCTGTCAAAATATTTCCAAGTCATCATCAAGACAACCAACACCATCGAACCCTAGCCCTCAAATGCGATGTCATGCCCTAAAAGGTGACGTTTTGATCCTCCAAGGCCAAACGTTGGGCAAGTGGAGGGCTAGTCTCATCCTCCAAGGTGTCTTCTCATGCCTCCAAAGGCAACATTCATCATCCAATTGTCCAAGGACTGGGGGTGCAACATCCATCTCGTGGTATCCACGCCCCAAGTGAAGGTCCAAGTGATCTTGTGCCTTCACAAAATGACTTCCACCTGTCAAGGCCTTGCAAAGACAAGCAAATTCGCCCTCCAAGGGTTCACGAGTCACAAGCATCATGTCAAGTAAGCCATATATAATAAAATAACCACCCGAACATGTGCATCAAATCCCCCCTCTCAAAATAAACAAATGCTCAAAGACGTTATGCAACTTGGCAAATTTAGGTATGGGAGGGTTGTCATGGTGACCTATTGGGTGAATCATTCCCCAAGTTGAGTGTTTCCCAGGTGGACCCTCTCTAAGGCATGTGAATATTATGAGGTGGATGGGGGTAATATTTTTGGGCATGGGGTTTCTTGACATACAAGGTAACATATTGTCTCATTTATGGGTTCCTTTGTAGAGGGTGTGTTGCCCTCAATCTGCGATGCATGATTTTTCCAAACCCTTTTTGCCATTAATTTGTTAGTGTGTTTCCAAGTTGAAGTTAAAATGGGACTTCTACCTAAGCATGAAAAACATTGCCCACTTTAACTCTACCTTGGTCACACTATGCTTCCCCAAGTTGAAGATGATGTGTGGGACTTCTACCCAAGCATGAAAAACATTGTCCACACATGCTCTACCTTGGTTGGCATGTTTAATTAGTTGTTTATTTTATGGGTCCCTCAATTCTTGTGTGAAACATTTCATTGTTCTCGGGATCCCTGGGCAAGCATCTGGAAGGTTTATGATTGGATTTTATCTTTTGTTAGCTACAAGCCTCTAGGCCTTCAACCCTTCTTCCCATGAAATGAGGTACAAGTCCTTCTTGGGTCAATGTGGCCTGAAAACCCAAAATATGAGGAAGCGAAGGGAAAGAAACATGAAAATTTGCAAGTATGTGTGGGAGCAATATGACGACTCATCAGGAGACCCCCCAATAGCAACCCTTTCCCTGAGGGTGACCACTTACTAGGAAAACAATGTCAACCACCAATGTCAAAATAAGGCAAAGAGCATAATTTCCAAGCAAACGTTTTCAAAATAAAGAAATGACCCTTTGCAACATATTCAAATGCTTCATTTATTAAAATGACACTTACCACAACACCAGATTCGTTACCTTGTGAAGCAAGACCTGTTGTCCTCTGTGAGCCAAGCTGGTGTGGTGAATGGTTGATCCGAAATCGGATCCAGAAGCCTGATAGGGATTGCTGAGATGTAATTTTGAGCACTTTAGCAGAAATAAAGAAGCCTCCCCTACAAAGAAAAGGCCCGGAGACGTAGGCAAAAGTTGTGCCGAACTCCGTTATCAACCTGCATGTTTATGGTTTACTGTTATATTTTCATTTCAGATCTGCACATGAGTATTTGGCTGTTATAATTCCTTTCCTTTCCTCATTCTTTCGCTAAATTCTCAAATGGTTAATTAATGCATGCAATTAAAACTCAACCATAGTCATTTTAAAAGATCCTACGGATCAATGGTGCAGCCATCGATCGTGAGGTGATGTATGGTGGTGAGGCATTATCAGTAAATCCATCTCTCGGTACTCCATGTCTACAACCCGAGGGCCTCGAGACATCATCTTCTTAGTTATCCCTAGCAATGGGGGATAACATCTGGATCCTACCTAGGAACATGTACTCGCCGCAAAGTGCATGCGAACCTCAACATATCCTGGTATGACATGTTCCTACACACACGAAAATGACAAACCATAACATCCAAGGTGGCTCACTTGCCCTTTGTCCATATGATCAAAATCTCAAAAATCGAAATTGACAACTAGTCTTAGAAAAGAGAATTTTGCATTTTTTCAAAATTTATAAACTAACATGTAACATGATGAAAACAAATGATGTAAAGCAATAATGCAAGTAGAGAAAAATGAAAACATCAATGAGATGCAACTAAACTACCATGATCAAGCAAGATGCAAATGCAAGAAAGCAAGACGACCTACCTACTTTCCTAAGGCCCTTGGGCCCTGAAGGTCAAGTCCTAAAATGTCAGGATAAGTCGTACAACCAATGCAACCACATGTTCATCATTTCATCAAGGTATCTCCCCATGTGCTAAATCATGCTATACAACAAAGATAAGTTAAGCACAAAATAATCATGGGCATAAATAAACATATAATCAATCATGAAATGGAACTCAAGGAGATGGGTGAGAGGGAGGAAATCTTGCTAGACAGAAAAGCCACAAGCCTAATCTATCCATTGTTAAAGAGGTCTACCATATATAGATGATGGCTCATCTTCTTCCTCATTTTGCACATCACTGCTTCCTGACGACTGAGAGGAAATGAGAGACCAGAAGAAAACTACATGGTTTCCCAAGGAGGAAGATAAGAGGTAAGGGACGACCTCATGTCTAGATGCATAAAATCATTGCCTCTCGTTTTGCAAATCCTTTCAGAAAACCCCAAAATGAAAATACCTCCATTCTATAGTGCGAGTTTCTGACAGCTCTAGGTTGGCCACGACCTGGTGCCCATCAAAGTCTGAGTACGAAGGTGGTTGGAGCTCTTCATAGGACAAGCCCACATCCTTAAAAGGATATGAATCATAACCCCCAAGAGATTATTGGAATTCATCATGAGTATACGGTGACAAGTCATCCTCAAACATATGAAATAAATTTGTGACCATATCATCACTAGGTTTCCAAGAATCTGAACCATATGCACATGAAGACCAACTCTCTGAAGATGATAATTCAACTCCCTTTGCATGAGAACTACCCTTTATGTCGTAAATGGGATCTCTATAAAAAAATGAAGTAATCCACATCCCATCTATGTTTGCCAACCTATATGAAATCATCAATGTGTTGACCAACCATGCCGGAGAGGTCCTCCATGAAATCATGAGCATCATCTGGATCAATCACCTCTTCATCTTCATGTGCAGGAGATAAGCGAGGTTGGACAACTTCATCTTCATCAAATGGGAGGGAAGATGTTGATGTTTCATTTGAGTCCTTGACATGTTGGATTTCATGAGAGTCCTCCCCGATAATGGATTCCTCATCACTGAAACTGTACTTTTCTACAATCTTGGCACACAAGGAGTTTACTCGATGACATGTCTCAACGAGATCTAGTGCGAGAAAATTGGTAGGACCTTCATCTAGGTTCTCCAGATGTTGCACTTTGTCAGAATTATTTTTTTTCTTCTTGGTAGCTTTCTTCATGGACATGCTACTCCCACGCCTCTTCATCATAAGGGGTTTAATTCTCAATGAGGATCGCTTTATCTGATTTCTTTTCAAAGGATCAAAAGGGCACATCTCATCATCACTAAGGTCCTGCACTTCCTTGGAGCCTTGCCCTTTTTCATGGGCCCGTTCTCGAAGTATAAACCTAGATTTTGATGTTTCCAATCCCTTGTTGAGACAACTAATGAAGCTTTCATCCTTTTCAGTTTTGATGGCCCACTTTTCAAAGAAAAGATTAAAGAGACCTTTGAACAAAGTGATGCTTTTGGGACTAGAACTATAATTGAGAAGGACTCTTTGTTTTGGCCGCAAATAACTCATAAACAAATTGATTAGTACATCTTCATGAATTACTTTCAAATGAGAGACACATTTGAGAAATTGTAGCACATGAGAAACCGTCAAGGTAGGGTTTCCATTGTATTGAGGACAATTATCTCTCCACTCCCGAGGAATATGATTTGGATACCCAGGGACATTCTTAATATCGATAAAAGGATATCTCTCAAGGAAATCCCAAAGAACCATGGTTCCGTTATCTTGAAAGACACCTTAATGGGAAAATTAGGTGAGCTCATGGCTCATCGAAGAAGAGAGGGTACTCTCCTCAATGGAGTTGCCAAATGAACTTGTATGAAGTTCATCAAAAGTGAAAAGGGAACTTTCCTCAAATGGAGTCGTCACGAAAGCTAAGGGAAAGGCTTTGGGAATAACTTGCAAGAATGTCGTTAGGGCTCAAGAGAAGATTCAAAATCCTCCCTGGCAACGACACCAAAATGTTATCGCACATATTGTAAGTTGGGCAAAGCCCAACCCAATCCACAAGAGTGAGAGAACTACGGGAGTACCTACCCATTTCCACCTTAGATAGACACTCCCCTCGCTTTAGTGATGATAAATCACCACAAGGGGGGAAATCTTGGTGACCCTAAGGGGATTGAGATGGAAAGTGAGAAGATGACCAATGAAACCCCTATAGGTCAAGCTTGGAAGTGAGAAAAGGCTTGGAAAAGAGTCTTGTTGATGAAGGATGGATGTCAAAGTTTTGTTTACCTGCATCACAGGTTTTGATGGCAAAATAGGGTTGCAAAATTATGTTATCAGCAATGTATAGGGCATCCTTGTTGTTGTAGCAAACTTTTGCTACAACAACAAGTTCTAGCCATTGGAATCCACAAGAAAATTACTTGAAAGAAATCCCTCAACAAGAAGAATAATTAACACTATTTACTTGTAATTTTCAACAGTAGAAAGAGTGACAAAAGATGATTAAAGAGTGTTTTGTTGCAGCCCTAATGGCTGTAGCTTTTAGTTTATAACAACAAAAAGAATCACTTGGCTAAGTTAGATGCCCTAGTGGCTCAAGCAAGCTTATAACATATAGAATAGATTCCAATATCTCAACAATTCATGTATTCCAATGCAATGATTTTATTTCTCCAATGCAATCTAGACAAGTGCCTTGGTTAACTCTTACAACAAGAGACTCCATAACCCAATTGACAAGGCACTTGTCTAGTTGGCATTGGAGAAATAAAATCATTGCATTGGAATACATGAATTGTTGATATATTGCATACAAACCCTATGTCTTACAACAAGAGACTCCATAACCCAATTGATAAGGCACTTGTCTAGATTGCATTGGAGAAATAAAATCATTGCATTAGATACATGAATTGTTGAGATATTGGAATCTATTTTATATGTTATAAGCTTGCTTGAGCCACTAGGGCATCTAGCTTAGCCAATTGATTATTTTTGCTATTATAAATTAAAATCAACATCCATTCGGGCTGCAACAAAACACACTCTAATCATCTTTTGTCACTCTTTCTACCGTTGAAAATTGCAAGTAAATAGTGCCAATTATTCTTCCTGTTGAGGGCTTTCTTTCAAGTACTTTTCTTATGGATTTTAGTGGCTAGAACTTGTTGTTGTAGCAAAAGTTTTCTATAACCATAAGGTTTCCTTATACATTGTTGATAACATAATTTTGCAGCCCTATTTATCCACCAAAACTTGTGATACAATATTGGGATATTATCCATATGATTAGGACTTGATTACCCAATAATTATATGGTGTTTTGCATGGTTAATTTTGCAGCTATCAATACTATATATGTGTGTGTGTGTGTGTGTTGCTGCATTTTTGGGACAACGAGGTATCTTGCTTGTTCCCTTTTGGTTAGAGGCTTGTCTCTCTATCCTTTGTCTTGTTCGGAGCAGGTTTAATATTTTCTTGTAGGTATACAACACTTTGGAAACCATCCTTCATCAAAAAGACTATTTTCCAATCCTTTTTTCACTTCCAAGCTTGACCTA
>CBVK0104131232.1:0-25609 GCA_900067695.1 Picea abies
GGGTCAATTATGTAAACCCATTGTTGGAAGTGAGGAGGCCTTCCATTGAGGCATGCAGGTCCCAAGGTACTAACTGGTTTCTAACTCTAGCTTCTAGATAATGTGTTGAAGTCAACATAAATAGTCTCGTCGAAGGAGGGCCTTGATGTATCCCCCATCAACAACATGAAATTGACACAGAGATGTAATTGGTGGATCAAATGAACATGGACTGAAACGAGTATTGAAATAGGAATTTGTGATGGTTGACTCTTGAGGTAGATACTTCCCTTGAACACTGAGGCATGACATCAGAAAATTGTCAGGGACCAAAAATTGATAATGCAATGGATACTGTGAATTTCATCAGGTGACGTAAAGGAGTAAGGAAACTCAAAGGATTGGTTCAATGCATAGGTTCAATGGATTGAAATGTGTGAAAATATAAAATGCTATGTTCAAGGGCGACTGTAAGGATTAATAGTAAAGTTCTCAAAAAATGCTTGGCTTGCTTCCTTCAAATTTTCCCCCATCCATATAGATGAGTACCTCTTTTTGGTTTAACAAGCTCGAGAAGGGTAACACATGCTTGATATAACTCACCTTCGGTAAGTCCCTCTTCCTTACATGCTTGATATAACTCACCTTCGGTAAGTCCCTCTTCCTTTGTTTAACAAACTTGAATAAGTAAGGGTTCGGTCTTGTATGGGCCCTACAATGTATGATCGTTTAATGAGTCTAGAGAAGGTAAACTCGGTTGTTTTTCATACTTAGAGAGTCTGAAAATGACTTGAAGATGAGTCCAATGTGTTCCTTTTTCATAATGATAGTCTTGCGAGGCCGAAAAAGAGATAAATTATCATTGAAAATACGCCCTTTCAAACCTTTTAACGAGTGGGAAAGGAAGAAAGATCACTTGACAATATTTTCACATTTAGAGAGTACGAAAAGAGCTTAAAGACAACTCCAAGGGGTTCCTTTTTCATGTATCCATGTGGGTCCGAAAAAGACATAAAAGTTTACCCAATGCGTTCTTATGTGTTTGAGCTTGAGAATGAACTAAGACTATGCTTGTGAATGTGACAAGATGAAAAAACAAACAAAACTGCTTCGAAACCTACCAATAATGTCAAAACTGCATTCCAGGGGATTAATAAGGCCTCCAAATATTTTAAAAAACCCAAAAATAACCATATCTTAAGCAAAAATGAAATTTATAATAGTCAAATTGGGTAAAAATGTCATTTACCATTTCATTTGTGAAAAGATTTGTAGCAGTGGAGAATTCATGATTTGGAGGTGAATCTTGCATTTTTCGGTGCCGAAGCTATGGTTAGCTATTTTCCTCTCTGTTTGGACCAGGTTGGTGCTCTTCTTCCTTTATTTCATTTGCACGGTTCAAATTTTGTTTTAAGGCAATAATTAGATGCAAAACATGATGCCCTGGGTTGGCCCAAGCACCGAAAAAGACTCAATGCTCCTGTAAGATTAGTGGGGGAGTGCTACCCAATTTTCCAAGCATCCTTGCAAGCTAAGGAAGGGCACGCCAACACCCTGATGTAGTGGTGTAGAGGGAGCTTCCCAAAACACAAGGAAAACACTTAAAAATTGATAGTACCCTCTAAAAACATGAAGGGGAGCGTTGAAAATATTTAGAGTGCTCTGGTGTCTACTGTGAGGGTGCATTGGTGTCCTGAAGTGCATATGAAGGGGGTGTTGGCCTCATAAAATGAGAAAGTAATTTTTTAAAAGTTTTTTAAATGCTCAAAAATTGTCGAAAAATGTGATTAATGAACTTTTGGTGTTGATGATTGCAGGTGACTTTGGCGATAATCATGATTGAGTGGAAATAAAGAGAGCATTAGCTCGATGATGTGGCCACATTGAAAAGTCCATGATAAAGAGATGCATTAAGGAATTGCGGTCTCCTCGAGTTCTCTAAAATGAAAAAAATGAAGAAAGAGATCCTTCTTCTTGAATATATGATCAAGCTATGGAATGTTGCGGAACAAGGATTCCATATTGGAATCCAGCTTCTTACCATCGATTTGGAAGACGTATACTTCCTGACCAGCCTCTCGAAAAGAGGGGCTCCTGTAGTTTTATCCAGACAGAGGGCACTTCCTGCACCCATGGATGAGTACCTGGCAAACCATTGTGTCCCAGGAGTGAGACTAGTGGGAGACAGAATCACTATCAAAGATATCAGGGACCTACCTCTTTGGTCCATTCGGTTTTCCATTACAAGTATAGCGGGAAGTACCATATCACACCTAGTTTCAAGATCATAGGTGGCCTATGGTTTACAGTGTCTATAGCCAACACTGTTCAACTAGAGTAGCGAGATTCCTTCATAATGTGAAAGAATAGATTACGAGATGTAGAGTAGGGAAGCATAAGAAGTTCGAGTATGGTTCATTCTTGGTTTCATTCTTCTTAGAACACATTCCTCAGATGTAACCTCAAATTTCATTAGCAGTACGACCAGTGGGAGAACCATGTATGGAGCGGTGGACTAGCTTGTCTCCGAGACTAGGCTTAGATTTAGAGTTCAAATTCACCTGTGATTTCTTTGCTTGGCTAAGACAACAATTGATTGTGATAGAAGACTTTCCATACACCAGAGTGGATTTCTGGGGAAGCATGGATTTGGTTCTTCCATAAGGGGAGGATTGGGATTTGTTAGGTGAGAAACTAAAAATGATCTTATCAAGTGTTTTTTTATTTTAAAACGTCATATTTTTTTTTTAGGGTACATAGAAGAGTCTTTAACAGATGTATCATTTCATTGTGCAGATAGGGGAGCAACACGTTTGGTAGATATGTTGACATTGGGGCGTTGCGGAGATGCTCAGGTAGTGGTAGATCAAGGGGTAGAAGCAGGAGGTATCCAGGAGGTTGAAAGAAACTTGCAAGGCCTCACGATAGGTATCCCTCCTCTTAGGAGGCAGGAAGTGCCACTACATCTATAGAGACACACTGTGGGAGTGTCTGAGAGTATTAACTCTCTACTGAGGTGAGTAGTATGTGTGGTGATATGTTATTCAGAGCATAATGTAATGCAGGAAGATTAGGGTATTCCTGGTGATTGTATAGCCTGTATGACGATGTTCATGGGTTTGAAGACCCACATTTTGCCTATGTATGTACCATTTTGATGTAATCAAACATTTTCATTCATGTTGTATATATATATACATTTTTGAGTTTTTTCAATGCCAAATGATTTTCAAATAATGATGTATTTTATGTGATGCATTTTAATTTACATGATGATATATGATGTGATTTACTTCCTTTATGAAAACTCATCTATGTGCGAGATACCTATCCATGATGTAATTAGCTAACGAATCCAAAGTCGTGTTGAGTTCTCTTGGTATGTGTCTGTATTCGATGAAATCAAACATTCTTTCAAGATGACAAACTCGTAGATGGAGACCTAGTAGGATAGGATTGTAAATAGTGTAGATTCGATTGAGTTGACAGACCATGAGTTAAGATTCCATGTTGATGACCATATGAGAAACACCTAGGGAATACGTCTCAGTTAAAATTACGATGACAACATGATATTCTATCATATTATTAGTTGCCGACCCTAAGAAAATACCTCTTGAACTCACCAACTTTTCATAGTGGTAAATGACCCAAGTTGCAGAAGAAATGTTCTGAGTGTGTCGACTAACACCATCTGCAAACCCGAAAAAGATAGGAAAAGAGGATGTCATCTGTGCATGCAAACACAAGACACAGTATAAGTGGCTAAGGCAATACTCATGCATGCAAGAGAAAAATACACACCAAAATAACAATACAATACTGTACAAAGCACGTATGCTAGATATCCTAGGCATAGTACTTCTTAAGGTAAAGCTCGTTCCAAGGCTCACCCATGGAGATTCCATCATAGTCAACTAGCTCATAGGCGTCTCTATGTAGAACATGTTTTAGGATGTAAGGTCCATGCCATAGAGGTTATAACTTCCCTATCCCTAACTTTTCATGAGCCTAGTCATAAACGAGGACTAAGCCTCCTTCTAAAAAAGTGCGAGGATCGATAGACTTGTCGTATTGATTTTTGATTCATTTTTTATATGTATCATTGACAAGAGAAGCATCACAACATGTTTGATCTAGCATAGTCAAGTGTAAGAAATGTTCTTCTTCAGCAGAAGTGTGGGGCAAGAGTTCTACTTTGACTTTCAGCGAAGGAATTTCACACTCGATTGGTAAAACAACTTCAATGCCATATATTATCTAGAAGGGAGTGAATCCAGTAGCAATTTTTAATGAGGTCCAATAAGCCAAGATGTATTTTTTGCCCCAACCATCCGTTGGATCATGGTTTTGAGGACCTTGTTTATAGATTCAACTTGTCCATTAGTTTGTGGATAATACGAGGATGAGTTCTCATGGAAAAAACCCAACTTGGTATGCAAGTCACTCATCATCTGGTTTTGAAAATGTGAACCATGATCAATGATAATGGCTTTTGGAATACCAAAGAAAGTGATGATGTGATTGAAAAAGAAAAGGGAAGCAGCACGACCATCATTCAGAAAGGTAGGCATAGCCTCAACCCATTTTGTAAATTAATCGATGTCAATGATTATATAACCATGCCCCCCGGCTGAGGTAGGCTTACATTGCATGAAATCAATGCCCCATTTGGAAAAAGGGCAGATGGAAATAATAGGATGCAACATAGTAGGGTGGGTGCATGCCTTGTTTTGAAAAACTTGGCAGGGTGGGCACTTTTTGATGGCCTCAATACAATCCTTGAAGATTGAGGGCCAAAAGTAACCGACACGTAAAAATTTTTGGGCTATAGCCATCCCAGAAAAGTGACCACCATAAGCTCCAAGGTGAGAGTCATTGAGGATGCATTGAGCCTCTTCATGAGTCAGACATTGTCGCAGGATAATGTGAATGTCACAACGATATAAAGTGTCGTTGATAATAAGGTAACGACGAGAATGGTGGCGAATACAACGATGCTTTTCATAAGAGATATCAAGCTGAAAACATTCAGTCTGGAGATAAAGAGTGATGTCTCCATACCAAGTATCATACATGATAATGAGGAATAGAGATTCATCAGGAAGAGAATCTCTAGGTTCAGTGTCTTCATCAGCATGGGGAAAATCGCAAATGAGTTCCACAAATACCAAGGACTCCTTAGATTTGGACTTAGCAAATTCAAGATTGAATTCTTGAAGAGTGACGATCTATTTGGAGTATTTTCCCCCAAGGAACTGACGGGTCAAAATGTGATACATGGAATTTGAGTCCTTGATAACCGTGGTAGTGCGTAGCAAAATGTAGTGACGAAATCTCTGCACAACAATGACGGCTGCCAGATAGACTTTTCCTCAAATAACGGAGCTCTGGTCCAGATAGACTTTTCCTCAAATAATAAATCACATGTTCTTCACCAAAGGAGTCCTCTTGAACTAAAACCATGGGAATGGTAGAAGTAAAGGCTGCTAAGTAAAGGATGTAATCCTTCATACAGTCTGGAGGATGCAACAAAGGAGTGTTGGTCAATGCATGCTTAAGAGCATCAAAAGATTGTTGAGGAGTGTCATCCTAGATGAAAGGGGCATATTTATGAAACAATCGAATGAATCCTTTAGTGATCTCAGCGTAGTTACAAATAAAGAAACAATCGAATGAATCCTTTAGTGATCTCAGCGTAGTTACAAATAAAGCGGCAAAGAAATTTTGCTTTCCCCTACAAACTTTGGAGTTGTCTCAAGTTTTTAGGTGGGGTTAAAGCTAGGATATCTCTAATATTTAAGGGATCCATTCGAATCCCATCCATGGAGACAACAAAACTGAGGAGTAGGCCCGATTCAACAACAAAAATACACTTATTTGGGTTCAAACGAATATGGTAGAACCGAAATCGAAGAAAAATAGCTTGTAGATGACCGAAATGGTCCGATTGACTAGATGAGTGGGCAGGTATGTTGTCAAGGTAAGGTTCCACAATATGTTTGATATCGTGGAAAGCGTAGGACATGGCTCACTGGAATGTAGCACCATCATTTTTAAGGCCAAATGGTAGTTTCTGATAGGCGAAAGTTCCCCATGGGCAGATGAAGGCTGTCTTATGCTGATCAGCGGGTAAAATGTCAATCTAGTTATACCCTGAGAAACCATCCATAAAAGAGAAAATTACGCTACCAACACAATTATCAATACACCAAAGGAGTCCTCTTGAACTAAAACCATGGGAATGGTAGAAGTAAAGGCTGCTAAGTAAAGGATGTAATCCTTCATACAGTCTAGAGGATGCAACAAAGGAGTGTTGGTCAATGCATGCTTAAGAGCATCAAAAGATTGTTGAGCAGTGTCATCCTAGATGAAAGGGGCATATTTATGAAACAATCGAATGAATCCTTTAGTGATCTCAGCGTAGTTACAAATAAAGCGGCAAAGAAATTTTTCTTTCCCCTACAAACTTTGGAGTTGTCTCAAGTTTTTAGGTGGGGTTAAAGCTAGGATATCTCTAATATTTAAGGGATCCATTCGAATCCCATCCATGGAGACAACAAAAATGAGGAGTAGGCCTGATTCAACAACAAAAATACACTTATGTGGGTTCAAACGAATATGGTAGAACCGAAATCGAAGAAAAATAGCTTGTAGATGACCGAAATGGTCCGATTGACTAGATGAGTGGGCAGGTATGTTGTCAAGGTAAGGTTCCACAATATGTTTGATATCGTGGAAAGCGTAGGACATGGCTCACTGGAATGTAGCACCATCATTTTTAAGGCCAAATGGTAGTTTCTGATAGGCGAAAGTTCCCCATGGGCAGATGAAGGCTGTCTTATGCTGATCAGCAGGTAAAATGTCAATCTAGTTATACCCTGAGAAACCATCCATAAAAGAGAAAATTACGCTACCAACACAATTATCAATAATATGGTCGATGAAGGGTGTAGGGTAGTTGTCTTTCAGAAATCCTTGTTAAGATCCCTATAATCAACACAAATGCAAATGGTCCCCTATTTCTTGGTAACTGAAACAATGTTCGAAACCCATTCTATCAAGGGGACAGATAAATGAAGCCAGACTTCAGTAACTTTTCAACTTCTGCCTTAATGGTCGCAGTATTCTTAGGATGGACCAGGCAGAGGTTCTATCAAACAGGTTTAACACCTGGGTAGGTTTTAATCTTGTGCACAACGATCGATGGATCGATCCCTGACATCTCTTCATAGCTCCAAGTGAAGACATCGCAAAATTATTTAAACAAAGTAGTATAAGAGACCACTTCCTAGGGAAAGCAAGTAGCACTGAGGTTAATGTTTTCCATGACACCTTCTTTGATAAAAATATCAATAATAATCGTAGATGAAATGTTGCCCAAATTCCTCTCAGAAAGAGTATCTTGTGTGAGGATGGGAGATTTTGGAAAATTGACAACATCAGGAGGGAAGACAGAGTGTATGTCTTCTTTAATTTCTTCGAGAGGTGGAAGAAAAGAGGATCGATGTTGGCTATCATCCCAAGGTACACCGTCAATGCTAAGCATTTCCATTATAGATTCATCGGAAGGAAAAATTTGGGAAATGTAGTTGATTGCAGATGACAAGGAACTTAACCACGATGGCATCGAATAAGTGTCTGGTGCCAAGAGATGTTGGTCATCATAGGAGGGAGAGGCATATTAGATAGCAACGTATGAGGTTTTAGTGGGATTAAGTGGCATGGTGTCACCTAGTGCATCAAATTCTAATGAACTAGGTACAACCCAAGGTTCATATGATTCCAAGAATTGGTAAACCATAGTCAAGATCATATTGATTGTGGCAATATGATGTGTGGTGGGTGGAAGTGGTGTAGGGAAGGTACCCATAAGGATAGATTATTTCAAAAAGAAAACACCAATGCTTTCATACGTGATCTTGTGATCTCCCAGAAAGGGAATATTGTTGGTAGCAGGAGTGCGAACGTCAGTTGTACAGTAATCCAACTGATCGATGGTTATGGTTTTACATTGATGAGGAAATTTCACACATCAAAACACCGAAGAAGATATGACATTCATGGAATAAAACCAATTTCTTCCAAGTAGAAAGTTGTAATAGAGAGGAGCATCGACCACCTCGACATCAACAGTGACATTTTTGTCACCTAACTGAATGACTAAGGACTACAATAGTCCATGAGGGTGAAAACCTCACCTGTCAAATGCTCATAACATAGTAGGGGATTGGTTAAGGGTGGGTGATTTTAACCCTTTCCAACAGGCTAATGACATGACACAAGTAGAAGCTCCCTCATCCAAAATAGTGCGATGGATGTGTTGATTATGAACCACATCAATTTGAAATGCAGTTGTTGGGAGAGTCGTGATTTGAAATTGTCCAGATTAAACGTGATTTTATTAGATGACTCGGGATCAAAAGCGTCGATGGCAGCCAAGAGTTTTCTATGTTGATTGGGACAATGATGTAGAACTTCTAGAGCAAACATAACACACGAGGCTTGAGCCAAATCTTCAACGATGTTGTAGTTTTGGGCAGCTTGTGAACTATAATTGAAAGTAGATTTATAGATGGTACTCTTGGGAGGGTGTAGGATATATTCGTAAGACGGTTTATTGATATGTAGTGACCCAGATGGAGGATTAACAGAAGGAGAACTAACATATGGAGGAGAAGGATCCGGTGATGAACCGTTAGAAATTTTTTCTTTATCGGGTTTAACTGGAGTGTCGTAAGTCATAGAGAGAGTTGTTAAATCAATGCCACTAAACATATAAATGTGAGCATTCATGGAGGATTCATCATGAGAAGGGTGGATGGTACTTCCCCCGGGAGAGGGGGTTTGAGCAACCATAGACTGTTGCTGAGGAAAAGGCTATGTAAGCATGATGGGTTGGTAGTTTCCCTTAAAAAGTTTGGCTGCTTCATTGCAATGTGGACAATCTCAGGTGTAGTGATCGTCACTGCAAATACGACATGGGAACTTTGATTTCCACTGTGGTTGCTTTTCGTTAGCAGGTGGTGGGTTTTGAGCTTTAGGTTACTCATTTTTATTATTCTTTTTTCTTTTGTTATTTGCCTTTTTATTACCTCCAGTTTGTTGTGAAGGGGCAGACTAAACTAGATTCACCTCAGAGATTTGGGTATGAGAGGAGGTATAGGGTGCGATTGAACTAGGAGTGGACATAGAAGTAGATTCAGGTGCAACTCCAGTCGACTGGGACATAGATTGAGTTTTTATGGAACCAATAATGCCATTCACGTGCAATGAGAATGAAGGTTTGGATGGATCATTAGTGGCACAGGTAGCATTGGGAATCAACTCATGCAAAGTAGTAGATTGGGAATAAACCAAATCTAAGTACTGGGCCCTGGCAATGGCTTCTTCTTTGGTAACTACACCACCCATAGCGACGTCATGAGAAATTGAGGGTAAAATTGTTTTGGTAAACCATTCTACCAATAATTGGTCAAGAATGATTGCTTGGATCAACCTTCGCCATCATCTCCATTCATGAATATGATCAAAGATGTGCACATAGTTAGTGAGATCAAGAGTTCATTACCCATCTCGTATCGAATGGTTAGTTGAAAGTGTGTGAGGAAGGACATGACAAGGGAGTTTAAGTCTTGGAAAGAACCACACAGTAATTCAATATACCACTTGGCTGCTGAGCCCGTAAGTGTTCACTGGAAAAGACGCAAATGTATAGAATCGTCCATTAAGGAGTTTGATGAACACCACAAATGGAAAGTCATTACATGGTTATTTGGGTCTTCTCCAGCATTTCCATCAAATTTTGGAATATCAGAAGGGAGTTCAGCTGGAATCACTAGACAGGAAGAGTAATGAAGTATAGGATCATTGGTTAACCGAGACAAGTTTGGGAGATCCAGAGTAGTAAGAAACGATAGCTGTCAGTTAAATTGTGGGTGATACTGGTGTGGAATAGGGACACTAGTAGGACCGTACACTGGGTTAGGTGGATAATTATAACCAATGGGTCCTCCTACATAGGGTTGTTGCTGGCCAGAGTACACATGATTCGAGGGGGTTTGAGAAACATGTGCAAGCGGAGGATAACCGGATGGGTTTTGAGGATTATAAGTTAGATTTTATGTTTTTCCATAGGGGGGGTAAACATTTTATCCATAAGGAGGATATATATCAGTTCCTTCAGAAAGAGGAGGTTGTTATAGAACTTGAGGATTATGTCCCCCAAGGAACTGTGGGTTTCCCTAGAAGGGATGTTCCACGGATTGGGTGTCGTAGACACGTTCTGTCCATAAGGTTGATGATGGGCCCCAGTTTGAGACTGCCCCCCAACATGAGGTTTCCCTCCAGAAGGAGGTTGTTTCCCCCTAGCAGGAGGTTTCCCTCTAAAAGGAGGTTGGCCACCTAAATGGAGGTTTTCCTTCGAAAGGAGGTTTCCCCCCAAATGGAAGTTTCCCTCCAAATAGAGGTTGTCCTCCAACATAAGGTGGAGTCCCTGTAATTTGGGAACCAGATGTAAATGAATGACCGATGTCTCTTAATGGATTAGAGCCACAAAGACCGGCCCCTCTGGGTTGTTGTATAGGTATAGAACTTCTAGGTANNCCGGCCCCTCTGGGTTGTTGTATAGGTATAGAACTTCTAGGTATAACTTGGGTAGTATTGACAATGAAATAATTCAGTTCTTTGTACCCAAGAGGAAGTGATGAAGAAAGCCTATATGATAGTGGTGTACTAATGGGAGCTTGGCTAACCATCACTTTACCGGTGGGAATAGTCGGAACATGAGGGACCATCGTAGAATGGGCCATCTGGGGAGAAATAGTGGAACTTGGACCAACAGATTGCATGTTCGGACCAACAGATGGTATGGTTGAAATAACGGTTGTACCAGTAAAATGATCTAAAGGTACGGTGTAGGTATCATATGTTTCGGGTATTTGGGATATAAGAGGTATATCAACACCTATTCTTAGTCCGTAAAGGTCTCGCACCGTGCGAGGTGCACTTTGAACAATGTCAATAGTCCAAAGGGGGTATCTGACTTGAGGGCCCGAATGAAACCCAGACAAAATGTCAGAAGGATCAATAAAAACAAGTTTTTCGACTAAATTCAGTTGAAGAAAATGCCTCTCATATCCCGCAGAAATGCAGAAATCCTCCATAGAATCTGAAACAATTCAAAATTTTTCTAAAGAGGTGGAAACTTCCTCCTTTGAGGTTATAAAGTCATGAACCTCGCTCTGTTGAGGAGATCCCTCCATAAAATGGGTGGGGTAAAGGGGTATAATCTTCCATATTTTCTGGCGGAAGTCCCTGTACCCTACACGAACGATGTGGAGGATCGATGTTGGTGTATAAATTTTGACGAAAAAAATATATGGCCAACTAACAAAAAACAAACAACATGCACTAATCAAATCTAGGAATCAAACCAATAAAACAAAACCTTCTCTCGAAGATCGTACTAGTTGGTGATGAAATCCAATGTCCCGTGCTCAAGTCAAGAAGGGGCTAGGATATGGTGGAACAGTTACGATAGTGACCTGCTTAACGAACTTGCACCTTGGTGCAAGCTTTCACGCAGTAATTGTGGATTTACCCTCCAAGGAGCCCGAGTGAGTTTGACCACTGTCTGTTCTAGGTACAGTGAAGACTTCCTTTCACCGTCACCTTGTGTAAGTGCCTAAATATTATGGCTACTAATGACACCAACTCGCAGTCAGCCCCTGGGTGGGTATAGTCGATATTCTGGTCCGAATGTATGAGAAGGATAACAAGTTTGAAATCCTTCGAGAGAACTAAGGAGAAGTGGACTGGTAGAATTCCAGAGGACCCCGAATGGATTCAGAGTTCATGAAGCACTGAGACCAAATGAAACCAGCTAAACCTCAATATACAATTTGACCACTACAAATGGTTGAACCGTGGAGGGATAATATCATAACTCTCTCGAATGCAACCTCGTGCGTAACCCCTGTGTGAGAGGGGGATCCCAGAAAGCCTATACGACAATTGGATTTTCTCTCCCTATCACAAGATGCTAATGTTTATTTTGAATACTTTGGAGAGTTTTAATCACACCCTAATCCAAAGTGCTAATCCTAGTCTAGTGTTGGTGGAAGATTCTAAAAACAAAATGTTCTAGATAAATTTTAATTAGTGTTAATTTTGTAGATGTTCTTTACTCAAGGGTGTATGAAAGTGAAACTGCTGGTACTATGACTCAATTCCCAAAACAAAATGCATAATAAATGATAAACAATCTTTTCTTTCAATGAATGCCTATTTAAGGGAAGTATAAAAATGTTATTTTCACTCTCAAATACTAAGATGCAGAATCCTCAATCAATTATTTCTCAATCAAATCCAGTATAATGCTAAAACCTCATAGAATTCCTTTCTAATATACAAAAGCAATCATAAAAATGTATTAGTTTTCTTTATGTGTGAATGATAATCAATCTGATGTAAAGCTTCCTATTTCATTCAGACTTTAAGATTGATGAAATTCAGACAATCAAAAGCAAGTTTCACACAAAAAAAAACACACTCTTGTCGTGATTAAACAAGAAAGACAAAGGTAACAAAATTTGCAAAAAGAAAACCAAAAACTCAAAAATAAGGAAAAAGGATTGGACAAAATGACCTCAAAGATCAAATGGAATGGTGCATAGACCTTTGAATTTCCTCACAAAATCTTCCGCTCAGTTAGATAAATGAGAAGAAAATAGAGTAAGTTGACTCTAAATCGTCAAAGACAAAGAGTGAATTCAAGGTAAGGAAGAAAATTTCAAAATTCCAAACAAAAGGTGATCAATTCTTAGAAAACAAAGTGTTGAAGGCCAAGACAAATATGTACTGAGGCTGTGAGACTCTAAGCAATTGCCAAAAGCAATAAATGAACCTCAGAGAATGAAACCCTAGAAGATTCTTCACAGAAAAGGGGCATTGATCTGGTGTAAGGGGGACCAGAGCATTACAACACCCTGTGTAAGACCAGCAGGGAGCGCCAGTGCTCTGGTAGCAAGGGAAAGGAAGCTCTAGCCTCTAAAAATTCATAGAAATGCCTAGAAATTCAAAAAATCAAGCAAACTCAGCCAATAAAATTGAATATGATGAAATCAAGAGCCAATCAATCAGATATAAGAATTAGAGACACAGTATGGAGAAGGTCAAAGAATGAGCAAAGGCCAATACAAGACCTAAGAAAGGAAACAAAAATAAGAGCTCCTCCCCAGTGGAGTCGCCAATTTCTGTTACAGGATAATCCCCCTCCGGACAAGTGGATTTCCTCTTGGATACTAGACCCTTATGACCAAGACAGAAAAGTGCTATTATGGACACTGACTTTCCTTTTCATGAAGCTAAACTATCAAATAAGAAGAAGGAAGAATAGTAAATACCTTTTTATCGACGTTTGTCCTTGCTCGATCTAGGCTGATCTTGATCTCCAAGTTCTTCAGAGGGTCCTACAATAAAATGAGAAACAACAATGATACTGCCTACTCTACCATGATTAGCTTCATAATGGATCATGCATGAACTTTAAAAGAAACAGGCCAAGCATAGATTTATATTAATGAGAACAAAGTGGTGCTTACAACCATGGATGTAGGTGTAGCAACTTAACTGAGCTCCCTTTGTCCAGACCCTTGCTCAAATAATCCACACTTAGAATGATGATGCTTCAATGATATCTCTCTTATGAGATCATAAGTTATATGCTTCACAATGTCTCCATCTCCCTTTCACCATGAGGATGCCTCCTTATATAGTCTTGGAGAGGCCTAACCACTTGAGAGATCTTTGGGATAAGTTGAGGATTCCTCTCCTTTAGTTGCGGATCTTCCCTAAGATCAAGGCTTGACCTCAGATTCGAATCCAACAACCTTCAGAGATTGAGGGGATTCTACCCTGATTTGTCTCAAAAAACCAAAATTCACTTAAAAAGGGTAGCACTCCCTCTGAATGGGACACAAATCATTACAGTGCTCCCCCAAAAGAGGGAAAAGAGTGTCAATGCTCCTTGACAGTGCATAGGGGAGCGCTGCCTTCCAAAAATGATATTTGAGTGGTTTTTTTAGTGTCAAAATAATTGTACTCTTTGTCAATTGAGTTCTCCTCTTCAAAATTAGTCTTTTGAGGTGTCTTGTGAGTGTTCTTGATAAATGTCATCCGAGACACAACATAGACAAGAGAACAATATTATATTTGTGACACTTGTGGCCAAAATTCGACACTTTGCAACATTGGTAATGATGACACTAGGTCATCATTGTAATGAGTGATTTCGATGTGTAACACCCACATGGCCCAATATGCTTACCAAACTAGCTTAAGATATTCCAAAGTTTGAAGGAAAATCAGGGGAAGATCTCACCAACCATGTCATGACCTTCCACTTATGGTTCTCTTCAAAAAAAATCATGGATGACTCCATCCAATTAAGGTTATTTCAACAAACACTCACTAGTCCATCAACCAAATGGTATGTGGATGAAAAATCAAGGTCCCATGTGACTTTTGAATCCTTGGCCAAAGCGTTTTTGGCCTTTTTTCAACTACCAGTTCATCATGAAACTGGTCTAGAATTGCTCTTCGAGTGTAAACAAACCTCAGCTACACATATTGACGACCAAATTCACGAATGGTGTCTGCGACATAGTTTATTTAAAGAAGAAACCACTAAAGAAAAAAGTCTCTATTGGTTTATAAAATCACTCGTCTCTATACTTTCCAAATATGTGGCATCCACCTTCCCCTAGTCCAAAGAGGAAACCATCAACAAGGATCAACAATTCAACCTCATTTATGCTCAATCAGGTTACTTATACATAGTAATACCTGATGCACCGAGACTCGTACCATTTGGCTAGGAAAAACCTAGGATGTCTCACACGACAGATGGGTTGATTTGTACCACAACACACCACAACCTATACATCCAACCACCACCTATTTACAGTACACCTCAATATCTACTGATATATGAAGGACCATATTATTACCATCCTCCCCCTTACCAACATCCATATCCTGTTTCTCTCCCTCCACCCGTAAGTGGACCCTAGCCGACACCCATCATGCGCCCAACTTCTCAACCAAGTTTAGGTTTCTCCTCTACATCAACAAAAAACCTGGGCACTCATGAAAGAGCTTCACCTTCCTATGCTCACTATGGATCATTGCCAAAAAAAAATCCATATTTTCCATTTCCTGGTCCTCCACATCTGATCTCTCCTGCACATGGACAACCACACACTGGTGTTAACTTTGTTCAACCCTCTCCCATTTAGGAATTTCATACTTTTGAATAGTTGAATATTACAAATCCGACCCATCAGTCGAATAATGCCAAGAAGAAAGGAAAAAATTGAAACAATAATAACCGAGGACCAGGAGGAAATAAACCCCAACAAATCCAATCTGCTGGGCGCAACCAAAATCAGGGTAACCAGAACCCCTAAGGGGAAAATAACAACAAACGCCAAGGGAGGAAAAACAACAACAACCTCCAGAAAAAATTCCCTTGCTCTCTTTGTAGTGAGCATGAACACTACACTCACCATCATGCCCAAATTAATAACTTCAAATGGATGAAATAATCCATGAACATGCCATGTCCTCCAACATCGTCTGCCCCTCAGTAAGCCCCACAAAAGTATTTGCAAAAACCACCCCCGACCATGTTGCAAAAACATATTCCACACCAATGTGTGATGAATACCCAACAAGATGTAAACCCTTCCCCATCACAAATGGTACAGTATCAAAACCTAGGTCCCATCCACCTTGGAAATATGATGAATCACAATATCCTCCTCACCACCGAAGAAGAAATTCTTCTGCAAACGCGCGATCGTCAATACAGTTTGCCCCCTAAAAATGCTCCCACCACTTCAAAAGAATCTATAGCTACATCTAGACAACCCTTGATGATTCCACACCCTAAAATTGAAAACCCCATTCGTATTCCTCGCATTTCGTTATGAAAAAATGTCAACAACCCTCATGCTAGCACAACACACAATTATAGTCTGGTTGATGAGTTGGCACAATCTGTTGTAGCCATGTCTATATTGGAGGTCCTCCAAGCCTATCCAACTCAATGGAAATCCTTTCTTTCTGACTTAGGGGAATTCGACCCAAATGATACTAGGCTCATCGCATTCGTTCTATATAGTGGGGAACCTCATCTCCCTGCTTTGGTAGCTTTCCAAATACGAATCAAGATTCAGAATATCACAGTTCACCGGTGTATCATTGATGAAGGCACATCCACATGCATCATGTACAAGAATGTATGGAAAAAAATTGGCTCCCCTGAGCTAGTACCATCTGCCATCACTTTAATAGCTTATGATGGTCGACCATCCTCCCCTAGTGAAGGGAGTTTTCAAAATTTCCCCGTCGACCTTGGGGGAAAAACCATCCTCATCAACATCGAGGTTATCGATGCCCCACTCAATTACAATATCCTATTTGGATGTAGCTACATGTACGCTATGAAGGTAGTGGGCTCTTCTGTGTTTCAAATGATGATGTTCGCCCACAATGGGAAAATCATCACCATCGACCAAGTTTCACATTACAAGCCTAACCACTCTGCTAACATCGATAACATCATGCCTCTTATCCTAACATCATGCCTCTTATCCACACTAGTTATGACGCTTATTCACTCATTGATATTCCCCCCAGAATTTTCAAGGACCCATCCTTGCTGGGGGCATACCATGGAGAACCACCTCTTAGACACCCTTCAACACAAGTGTGTGTCATATTTTCTAATGCAATTTTCACTAGAGACACCATTCCTCCCACTGAGGCCTCTCCCCACCTCAATGTCCCACTATTTGAAGAAATTTTACCTCAGGGATCACCTGAGAACTCTACTACACCACTTACCCCCGATTTCCCCCTCCCCCAAGGGAAAATCTCGGTCTGGGAGACAATCCCCCAAGCCATCACTCAAATTCCCTTCTTCTACCCCCCACTGAGAGTACAATATTTTCAGGTAGACATGATGCTTACCCTTCCCAACATGGTGTTCTCCATCCCTATATGGTATCTACACCCACCCGTGATGGTTCCTCAACCATCCCTCCCTCCTCAGTTAGAGGGAATCCCGATGTAGATTCTAGTACTAACTCTGGACACACCACCCTCACCCCCAATCACCAGCAGCACTACTATGTTTGGGGGCATACTAAATAAGAAAGATCCCACCGCTCCACTTTTTTCCTGAGTTGAACCTCCTTGTGCACTCCGCAAAAGAGAGGGACACCCCACTAATAGATATCCCTCTCTTCCTGAATTACACAATCTGATTCAACTCCCTCGCGCAACCACATAGCTCACTACTTCAACAAGCACATCTAGTACCACCACAAAGTCCCCCACTATAGGAAGTAAAGGGTTGCAAACCAAGTTCACTTGCGCCATCTGTTCAAAGTATGGCCACTACACTCATAATTTCCCATCTCTACCTCAGTTTCACCAGACACTAATGGAAGTATGCGAAACCTTTCTACAAGATCCCTCTCCACCACCACTTTTGGCTACCCACACCACTGACATTCACTATGTCTCTACCTCAGTCCCCAAACGGATGTGATCCCCTTTCTCTCTTTGTGACTCACTTTCTCATTTCACATACTAGTGTCCTTTTATCATTGAATACAGGCGTCATCAAGTAACCCTTATTTTAAATCACTCGACCACTTCACCTCATGTGATGCAAGTGACTCCCCCTACCCCTTCTCCAAATACTATTCAAATCACCTCCCCTGAACCCAAGTCACTTCCCACCCCTCCATGGTTCATTGATAGACCATCTAAATATATTCCCCCAAATCCTCCCAATTCTCCGGTTCATTTCCCCCAGTAAATATTACCCCTTACCACATTTTACCCCCCACGGTGTCTGGACATTTGGTTTATGTCAAGCGAGCCATCACAACATGGCTGTGATATTCCCTCTACGTCTTCACCACTTCAGGAAAATCTCATTGTGATAGTCACCCATGTCACCTCCACGGATCCCCTGTATTCTCACATTTTTCACTGCGATGAAGATATCCTGGAGGAACTCACTACCCCTGATTTCCCTTGGAATGCGCTCCATCACAGAGTGCTTTTTCTCTCACAAGAAGCCTTTGACCCTCCTAGATAAACCTCCATATGTGTAATCAAAACCAAGAATTTTATTCCATTAGGGAAAATATACTGGTTCAACAACCCTATCCCTATCCCCGATGCTTTTGAAGAAGGCAACATGGCTAATATATCCCCCACTGTCAAAATCGACATTTCCATAAAACCAAGAATCATAGAGGAAATCACCATTGGCGCCGCATGCTCCCTTGAAGAAATCACAACTTACAAAGCTCTCATTCAAGAATACTGGGATATTTTTTCTTGGTCATATACAAAGATGCCCAGTCTCGATCTTTCTATAGTCGAACATTTCATCAACATATGGTCAGATGTCGCCCCAGTCTGCCAAAAACAATGCCCACTTCAACCATCCAAATATGTAGCTATCAAAGACGAAATTGACATTACGTGTTGCAAGGTTCATATACCCCATCGTGTATACCTCATGGGTCTCCAACCCCATCCCTGTTAACAAAAAGCAGAGCACTATTTTCATCTACACCGACTTTCGCAATCTCAAACATGCTTGTCCCAAAGACAACTTCCCAACCCCTTTCATCAACCAAATTATCGATGATTGTACTGACCACAAGGCCTTGTCCTTCATGGATGGGTTCTCCGACTACAATCAAATCCAAATCCATCCAGCAGATCAGTATAAAACTACTTTTACTACCCCATGGGGTACTTTTTCTTATCGTGTCATGTGTTTTGGAATAAAAAACACAGGTTCTACATTCCAACAGGCCATGACTTATGTTTTCCATGATCTTGCTTGCATCATCCTTCATTTACTTGGACGACCTCACTGCTCGATCTAAGAAACAAATTCATCATTTATACAACCTACGAGTTTTGTTTCAACGATGTCACAAATACAATATCCACTTGAACCCCCTCAAGTGTGTATTTTGTGTCACCGTTAGATGCCTCCTTGGGTTTATAGTCTCCCAACAAGACATCACAGTGGACCCCCTCAAGGTCCAAGCTATCACATAAATTCCACCACCTAGGAATTTGCACCAACTACAGAGCCTAAAAGGCAAATCCAACTTTATACGACTCTTTGCCCCAGATTATGCCACTCGCGCACATGGTTTCCCTCGCTTACTATGTCATGATATCCTATTTCAATGGGATGAAAATGCCCAAACTACTTTTGATGATTTAAAATAAGCATTATCCAATGCCCCTTTGATTAGTCCTCCAGACAATGATCATGATTGCATCCTCTACTTTTCATCCTCAATCGTCTCAGTAGCAGGAGTCATCTTCCAACAAGGGGATGATGGACGCGAGCATGTTATTTACTACATCAATAAAAATATTTCAGGACCACCCCTGAAACACAATCATCATGAAAAAATATCCCTCGTAGTTGTCCTCATAGTCCAGAAACTGCGTCATTATATCCTGCTTCGCACTACCAAAGTTGTGGCAAATTCCAACCCCATGCAGTACTTGCTTAGTTGATGACAGATTAATGGAAAATTTTCCCGATGGATCGTCATCCTTTAGGACTATGACCTAGAGTTATCAACTCCCAAAAGAAATAAAGTGCTTGTTCTCTCTGAACTCATCACGACCTTTCCCTTAGACGCTAAAGGTTCACCCGTCAATACGTATTTTCCAGACGAACACCTTTTCTTCATCCCCTTGGATGACCCCTAGTACGACGACCTCCTCATCTACCTTTAGACATAGAACTTTGGGTCTCATCTCTCTCAAGATTATCGTCGATGTATTTTCCATCAGGCCCCTTGGTACCTCCTCATTGGTGAAGTTTTGTATCGGTGTGGAATCGACACCATACTCTGCAAATGTCTGACCATCGACAAAGAAGACAAAGTCTTGAATGATTTCCATATCGACGCTTGCAGTGGCCACCTCTCAGGTATGTCCACCACCCAAAAAATCATTTGAGCATGATACTTCTGGCCCACTCTGTTTCATGACTACATCCATCCTGTCAAGCGATGCGAAAAATGCTAGCTCTATGCAAAAAAAGCACGAGTGCCATCCTTTCTTCTACATCTCCTCATCACCATTGACCCCTTCTAGAAATGGGGCATATACTTCATGACTTGCAATCCTCCATATAGTAATGGACACAAGTACATTGTCTTAGAAGTAGATTAATTTACCAAATGGGTTGAAGCCATGCCTACCTTCAACAATACTGCTGATACAACAACACATTTTTTCTTCAACCACATCATTACCCATTTTGGAATTCCACTACAGTTAGTATCCGATCATGGTAAAAAATTTGAGAATGATATCTTCACAGAAATCTCCTCCAAGTTAGCATTCTCCCATGATTTTTCCTCCCCATACTACCCCCAATCCAATGGACAGGTCGAGGTTGTCAACAAATTCTTCAAAACCATGTTGCAACGTACCGTTAACAAACATAAAACCAACTGGTATCATATGTTGTTTTCAACATTATGGGATTATCACACGGCAGTAAAAAATGCCAACAGTTTTACACCATTTCATCTCATCCATGGGATTGAAGCCACTCTCCCCATCAAGTGAGAAATTCCCACATTGCGCACATCCATTGAGCTATTACCTGACACTGCTCCAATGGATCAACACTTGTTGACCTTAGAGTCACTAAATGAAGATCATGCATGGGAGATAGAATTATACCCGTGCATCTCTGTGCGGGTATCCTTCCTTCTCTCGCACATTAGTAGGTCCACCCCCAAATCTACCCTACTACGACCATCCGTACGACCTCTACCTAAAAACTGGAAACTATATACTGTGCAGGAGGATAGGAAAACCAAAATGACTCTCGCAAATCCTAGATCGGTCGGCTCGTACTCCCGTAATATCTGAAACTCCTCGAAATACTCTCATCAATTTACTATAACAATAGGTACAAATGAGGTGGTATTGTGGGCCTCACATCCATATATAGTCCCTTTTTCCAAACTTCCACACTCAGTTACATGAGCTCAGAGTCTTTGTTTCCCAATCCATCTTCAACCACGGGATTAGGGTCCCACCATCTACATAGTCACATTCCCTAGGTCACCATCTACACTCAGCCCCGGGGGATCATTTTTCTCACATCACGCCCAGGCATGCATGCTCATGTTCAAAATTATCAAATAATGGCTATATGTTCTTTATCTACAGATATTGTTCATGTCAGGTATTCGGTTTTAATGTGTCCATGTACTTAGTCATCACAAACAAACGCATCCCCTTTAGGTATATGCTCAACACTGGCATGTAATTATTCCCTCTAAATATCAATTGCATCTTCCAGTCACATCTTCCGACATTCACCTTTAGGGTCCCTACAACTAGCTCTGCAATACTGTCACTTATGCTACATTTTGGTATTGTCACCCTATAGCACTCTCCCTCACACGAGTTGTCCCATTCAGAGTTCCCATTGGTACTTTGACACTCATGTTGTTTTAACCCCCTAGGGATGGGAGTCTCGATATTCTTACGCATTTATGAGAATACACCACATACTCCTTCTTGTCATTTTTCTAGCTTTCCCAAAGGACACCCAAGTTATCTCATCTCGGTTCTATTTGACTGCACCTCTGCAGTATCATTAACCCCCCATTTCATCCACAATCAGTTTTCCCATCTGCAGATTTCCCTCCATTCATTTACCTCATATAGAAACCCACCCATGGGTCCCCCACCCTTCACCAGTTCTCCACACAACTTGCACCCTCACAGGCCAAGCCATATCGCACTGGGGCACCCATTTTTGTGTCTGTACACTCATCCCAAATTATTCTTTATATATTTGGTAATTATAAAAAACCTTCATTTCTAGCATTTACTTAGATTTTTGTTGTCACCCTTGACAACCTTATTTTTTCAGCAACACAACCCATGTCACCCTTGGTTGGGTAATCCACTCTCCTTTACTCATTCTGAAATCGTTCATAAAACTTGAGTATTCCACAGTCCATGTACCCCTGTTCTTTGAGTTTACCCACTTTTTCATGCCTCTGGCACAATTTAACCCCATGTCTAGTCACCCCCCTGACACTAGATACAGTTTTACGGTTGCTGCCAATCATCCTTTCAACATACCCCCAACCAAGGGAATTCTTGAGTCTTACCGCCTCTTGAATTCATCCATGTTCCCTATCAGTTCCTGATCTTATCTATGTGGATTTCATGAAGCCATTTTCTTCTTGGTGTCATGTCTCCCTTTCTGTTGACATCAACACAATTTCAAGAAGGGCTACAATATCTTAACTCTCATTACCTTTACAATGAGGAGTCTTGGACAACACAGAGAGAACCATCATTACTCTTTGATTCCATTGACCCCCATAACATTCAAATTCAACAAAATCTCATGTTACGCTGGGTCTTACTATGTGACTACTGCAGTTGTTTTATACCAGCCGAAGACCTTTAAATTTGTCAAGCCATCAATACCTATGGTTCATCGACACTTCTTACAAGAGTCCTTGCCTCTTTTTAGAGTATGTCCACCCTCAGAATTTTCATCTTTTGTTATCAAACCTCCCTGGGGGGCGTTGTAGTTATCTACTTTAGCATACAACTTCATTTATTGTCTTAAATTTTGAGTTACATGACACAAGCATGGGGCATGCCCACCTCGTTTGTATATAAATTTTATTTTTTCTCCTATAAAAATGTTTGGGTACCATAATTTCCCCTCTCCCTCTGACGGATCACTCTTGCAGTTCCTACCAACAATATTCCTTACAATGGTACTCTCAGTAGAATAAACATTGATGTATTTAATCTATATGTATGCTCCTAACCTCACACATCAGGGGGCATCTGTTATCACTAAAATTTGTTCTGCAACATTACATGAAAATGGTTACAGAAATATAGCAATGCCAAACAACTATTAGTTCACCTGCAACACCAAAATGAATTTCCAAGAGGCAACAAATATACAATTGGGAAAAAATTGACATGCGCTAACTCACTATAGGAAGCATGTGGGCCAAAGAAGCCCGTAGAGAGCACAATGTGCCAAATGCATGACTATGTATGAGAAAAGATGTGCACATATATGAAATATGAATTTATGGTTCTTGTCGGCCCCTCAACCACTTATGGACTATCTCCCAACTTGATTTTACCCTCATATCTAAGATGAGTCTGAATGGGGGATTGGTCAAGGACCAAAGGGTGGCCTAAAAGGCCCCTTGTTCACACTAAGAACTAGTTGAATATTTCCTTGAATACATGCTATAAATGGAGGCCATGGGTGCACTAATAAATTAAGATTTTCATAGTATCATTATGCTTCCTCAATCCTCCCTTGAGAATCCTCTTTTCTCCTTGGAGCATTCTAACAACATTCCAATAGGCCATTCCACTCACCACTTGAGGGAATTGACATTGATTTCTTTATAATTTTCTTTCTTTTATACCATTGTAAGAAGATCTCTCCATTAGGGAACTCAAGATCCCTCCCAAGGAGGAAGACGAGACTCATAAGTCCTCATTTCTCTACGGTGTCTTTCCAACTAATATAGTTATCCATTGGTGGCATAATCTTGGTTATTGGTTAATTGTTTTTGGTTCAAATTTTCTTATGAATTCTAATTTTATTTCCTCAGTTGTTTTTAGTTTGTTTACTTGTTTATTTCATGAGCTTGTATTTTTTAACTCATTCACTGACCTATGTCTTGTCTAGCATGCCCCAACTAGACATGCAAGTGCCCTTGTTTTGCTCACCCAAGTGACGAAACAAATACATCAATAGGAAAGAGCCTGTAACCATGAGAATCCTACATAAGGAAGTGTAGAGCTACATGGATGATAATTAAAGGATTATAAAGGCTCAAGAAGATATACTTCAAATATTGAACATATTTCATAAGCAATTCAACGAGAATTCTAGCACCAAGCAAGAAACTAGTGCTAGACAAGTATCAACATTGAGATCCCATAGAAAAAGGGATGATCATGGAAATGATAGGAATTCAAGAAGCATGACCATGCACCATCATTATCCAAGGCATTCCACTAGAATGGCTCATGCAAGTTCAGGGTCAGGGAGCATCCCAGGTCTGTCTCATATTCAGAGGCAAAGAAGAAGGCCCGAGGCAAAAATCTTGCAAGGTGAACTCAAAAATATCAAGCCACCTACTTTCAATGGTGAGCATAGGAAAGGAGAATAGGCAAAGGACTAGTTGTTGGAAATGAAGAAATGTTTCCAACTACATGATTACCCATCTTGGTTAGAAGCTAGAATTGCCACCTACTACTTGGAAGGAAAGGAAACCATGTGGTGGGATAAACTTAAGCAAGCCAAGAACCTCGACGAGAAAAGGATTTCATGGAGACAGTTCAAAGGATATTTCCAAGAGAAATATTTGTCTGAGCATTACTATGAGAGAAAGATAAACGAGTTCTTTGAACTCAAATTGGGAACCATGACTATGGATGGATATGATAAGCGTTTCTTTCAGTTTTTGAAGTATGTTGACTTCATCAAAGATGAAAAAGTCAAAATCCAAAGTTTTCTAAGTGGGTTACCCTCCTTCTATAGTGAAAAGATACAATATGATAATCCCAAGACCTTGGAGGAAACCATACGGAGAGCAAGGCACATTTATGCAAAAAACAAAGGAACGTCAGTTTTCCAAAAGGCTTGGAATGACAAGATGAAAGGGAAAAAAGATCAAATGCAAAAAGGATTTAAGCCACCCTTTTAAAAAAGTAAATCCCAAGAAAATCAACAAGGCTAGGTAGCCCAAAATGAGCAAAAGAATGAAGATTCATTTGGGAAAAATCCAAGGTAGAAGCATGTTTAATGTTGGGGATGTGAGGGAAATCACGTATTTAGGGACCTGTTGGGCCCCAACAAATCCCCCTATATTTTTACAAAATTTAAAGGGCCCCGTTAGAATCTTGATAATTATAATGAGCTACAGAATCAACCTTTTCAGATAGTTCCATACCTTGGCTTTCTTTGAGACAAACTTAAGACATTCACTATTGTATGATATATTCATTACAAGATTATATTCCAAAAGTTAGAAACGAGCATAAAAATCTCAATTTAAACAAAAACGTTAATTTTTATCAAATGTTTACTTTCATTTAAATTATGATTATGTGTTCTTTCTTTTGTTCATTAGAAAGTTTGACTATTTTGAATAATGTGTCCAATACTTCATCAAATAATATATTGGTTGGTTTCTCATTTTCATGAAATCATTTGGTGATATTAATTAATTAATTTTTTTTTTCATTTTGCATCTCATTTCAAAATAATAATAATCAAATAATTATCTATCATTTGTTTGATTTTGTACAAAAACCAAAATTAATGTTTTTTCTCCATTAACTTGAAGCTTCTAGATCATATTTGAAATAAAATTATAAACAATGTTTGTTTATAAGTTATAGTTAGTTTAAATTCATTTTTTATTTTATTGTTCTAGATTTTGTTTTATTCTCAATTTTTAGGTTATTAATT